>PVJS01037526.1:0-19871 GCA_004027185.1 Glis glis
AGGAAGAAAAACATGGGCTCGTGGAGGCTGTGCTCAACAGCAATGAGGTAGAGGAGGATGCAGTTGCCCACGATAGCCACAACATAGATGACACAGAAGGGAATCCCGATCCAGATGTGGAGCTTTTCCAGGCCAGGGATTCCAACCAGGATGAAGGAACTCGGGTTGTAGCAGCTTGAGTTATACATGGTTTCTTGAGCCTGGGATCCACCGGTTCTGGAGCTCTGAGGACAAACAAACTGTCAGAATGAGCTATGGAAGGGAACAATTCCACTCTGGTCCTTTAAATTGCTGGGTGCCACAACTGGCACATCCTTTGTCCCTACATAGGAAGTACCTCCCAGCTAGGCACAGTGGCACATTTCTGTAATTCCAGAATCTTAGGAGGCTGAGGCAGGAAGATCACTAGTTCAAGATTGATCTGGGCAGCTTAGTGTCTCAAAATAAAAAAGACTGGGGATGTAGCTCAGTGAGCACCTCTGGGGTCAATCTCCAGTACTGAAAAAAAATAGGAAAGAAAGAAAGATGAGAAAAAGTAAGGGAGGAGGGAGGGAGGGAGGGAGGGAGGGAGGGAGGAGAAAAAAGGAAGGAAGGAAGGAAGGAAGGAAGGAAGGAAGGAAGGAAGGAAGGAAGGAAGGAAGGCACCTCCTATTCCCTGGAGGAACTGGCACCTAGAGAATTGATTGACTGGTTATTGCCCCTTTCTTGCATTTCCTTTTATACTTACAAATAAACACTATGAGATGGTTATTTTTTGTAGGTCAGAAGTTTACATGATTAAACATAATCTCTTTCCTTCTCAATGAAGATTGTTTAGAATAGGACATGGTGGAAAAGGGGGAAAATGAAGTCTGATGAAAAAGCAAGGTGAGGAAAGGCTGGAGAGGCAGAAAGAATAATAAAATTATTAAGAATATCATAGTAACTACAGAGCCATAGTAATAAAAAACAGCATGGTATTGGCACAAAAGCAGACACATAGACCAATGGAGAAGAATAGAAGACTCAGCAACAAATCCACACACTTACAGCCAATTGATTTTTTACAAAGGCACCAAAAACATACACTGGAAAAAAGATAGCCTCTTCATCAAATGGTGTTGGCAAAACTGGTTAACCACATGCAGAAAAATGGAAATAAACCCCACTTTTTCATCCTGCACAAGAGTCAATTCAAGATGGATCAAAGACCTTGAAATTAGACCAGAGACCTTGTAACTACATGAAGAGGGCATAGGTTCAACCCTTCAACATATAGGCATAGGCAAAAAATTCCTCAACAAGACCCCAAAGGCACAAGAAGTTAAAAAGAGGATCAATACATGGGATTGCATTAAACTGAAGAGCTTCTGCCCAGCAAAAGAAACTATCAAGAACCTTAACTGACAGTATGGGAGAAGATTTTTGCCAGCTACTCCTCTGATAGAGGACTAATATCTAGAATATATAGAGAACTCAAGAAACTCACCACTAAAAATACAAACAACCCAATCAAAAAATGGGCACGTGAATTACATAGACACTTCACAAAAGAAGAAATACAAATGGCCAATAAATGTATGAAAAAATGTTCAACATCATTAGCAATCAGAGAGATGCAAATCAAAACTACCCTGAGATTTCACCCAACCCCAATTAGAATGACAATCATTAAAAATACAAACAATAACAAATGCTGGTGAGGATATGGAGAAGAAGGAACTCTAATACACTGTTGGTGGGATTGCAAATTAGTGCAACCACTTTGGAAAACAGGGTGGAGGATCCTCAGAAGATTGGGAATGAACCTACCATTTGACCCAACAATATCACTTCTAGGTATCTACCCAAAAGAATAGAAACCAAATTACCAGACTAATGCAGGCATATCTATGTTTATAGCTGCACAATTCAGAATTGTCAAACTATGGAACCAGCCAAGATGTCCACCAACAGATGAATGGATTATAAAACTGTGGGATATATACACAATGGAATTTTACACAGCCATAAAGAAGAACAAAATTATGTCATTTGCAGGGAAATGGATGCAATTAGAGAATATTATGCTAAGTGAAATTAGTCAGTCACAAAAAGTAAAAAGCCGGAGGTTCTCCCTAATATGTGGAAGCTAGGGAGAATAGGGTATAAGAGGGACTCCAGACAAAGATGGAGAAAACCTTGGATGAGTAGAGAAGGCAACCTAACTGAGGGAGATGGGAGGGGGAAGAGGGAAACACCCTAATATGCAGAATGTACATACACAAACTTATCAAGTCAACTACTATGCTGAGCACGAGAATGAGGGAAGGGAGGAGTGGGGGTGGGAATTGGGGGAGAGCTAATCAACCTATGTGTGCATGTATACTTCTACCCCCCTGAAAACCATCAAGATGTATGATTACAATGCACCAATAAATAAATTTAAAAAGAATATTGTAGTAGATGAAGATGAACAATGAGGAAAGGGGAACTGAGTCTTATAAATATTATGTTTCATGCAATGAATTTGATAAACTGAAGAGTTTGGATAAAACAGGAAAAGAAATAATAAAAAGAGAAGGAAAAAGAAAGGGCCAATTCTAGTGCTAGGGTTATGTGGGAACTTTTGTTTCACGGTGATTTAAATGTGATTTAGATTAGCAAGTATGTTTATTGGGATGAGAATATAAGAAAATAGATCTACCAGAAAACACAGAGGAACAAGTGAACAATATTCCCTAAACTCCAACAGAGTGCAGTGAGTTCAGAGGATGATTTAGTATCCCAGAGGCAATGTCCCAAAAGCTAAAGGATCTCTGTTCCCTACTGTTAGTAGGGAAGACAGATCTACCTCTCAGTGAGTCTGAAATACCTCCAAGACAGAAAACAGCCAGAGTGATTTCTCACAAGGAAAGTCAAGCAGAGCAGACTCTTACCTCTTACAGATGAAATAAATAATAATAATAAAGAAAGCCAGGAAAGGTGGCCTATGACTGTAATCCCAGTACTTGGGAGGCCGAGAAAAGAGGATCACAGGTTCAAGGCCAGCACATGGTAGCTTAGCCAGACCCTGTTTCAAAATAATAAAGGGCTGGGAATACAATTCAGTGGTGGAGTGTTTGCCTAGCATGTGTGAGGCCCTAAGTTTCATACGCCACATGACAATAATAATAATAATAATGATAACAACAACAACAACAAAAAGAATATCCTTCCTTTAATTTTCTGCTCACCCAAAACTGTCATATTAAAAGAGCAACTAATAGTGCATTATTGATTTTGCTTGTGTTAGTATGTTAGTAATTGCATTATAAACTTCTCATTTGCTACTGAAAGTTTATACTGTCACAGTAAATTGTGTAGATAATGCTATTGCAAGCTTTAATTACTAGTGGCATTATTATTTTCTTTTTATTTTAAAACCATAACAAGAGAGCTTACTGCAAAGTTTAACCTCACATAGCATAATATTCTCTAGTTCCATCCATTTTCCTGCAAATGACATAATTTTGTTCTTCCTTATGCCTGAATAAAATTCTATTGTACGTATATACAACAGTTTCATATTCCATTCATCTGTTGATGGACATCTAGGCTGGTTCCATAATTGGGCTATTGTGAATTGTGCTGCTATAAACATGGATATGCATGCGTCTCTATAATATTCTGACTTCAATTCCTTTGGAAAGATATCCAGGAGTGGTATAGATGGGTCATATGGTGGTTTCATTCCCAGTCTTCTGAGGAACCTCCACATTGATCTCCGTAGTAGCTGCCCTAAAACACTGTTAGTGGGATTGCAAATTAGTTTTAAATTATATATACTTTTATATTTCCTAAAGCTGTTCTTTTATTTCATGTCTTTGTCAAAAATTTATTGAGTCTATCCATACCAGTTGTTTTTCTAGGTATTTCATATACATTGAAGAATAAAAACATGCATGATTTATGATATATTAAGTATATCGTATAAAAAGATTTAGTTAGGTAATCTCCAATATATGAATACAATGCTGTATTAATGCATGCTATGTAGAAAAGATATATGAACCAGGTTCTACTCATGGAAAGCTTCCTGGAGGAAGTTAAACTCTTCAAATATGAGCCTTACTCAAATGGAGCAAACAACTCTTATAGAACTCTACTCCCATCAATTTTGCCCTCCTAAAGATCTCCTCTTGGGGTCCAGTCCGAAAAACGAGTTATCAAGACCTAGATTTAGACTGCCTGAGTTCAACATATAACTCTATTGTACTCACTTCCTAACTATTTAACTTTTACTACTTCTTGTATTCTACTCTGTTTTCAGTTTTGTATGAGAAAATTTACATGATACTTTATAGGGTTCTATGCATTGCTAGTTGAGAAAAGACTTTTGAACATACAATATATTCTCTTTAACTTAATGCACATAATATTCACTGTTACTTCTCACGATTCAAAATCTGAGTCCTTTGATCTTGTGCTTACCTCTAAAAAGAAGCTTCAATTCCAAACCTCAATTTCAAAGACATATTAGCCTGCCTTCCTTCCTTCCTTCCTTCCTTCCTTCCTTCCTTCCTTCCTTCTTTCCTTCCTTCCTTCCTTTCTTTGTTCTCTTTTCTTTTTTTTTTTTTTTGTACTGGGGACTGACCCCAGGGGTGCTCTATCACTGAGCTACATCCCTAGACCTTTTTATTTTTTTATTTTGAAACAGAGTCTCACTAAATTTCTGAGACCAGCCTGGAACCTGCAATCCTCCTGTCCTAGCCTCCCAAGAACTGGGATTACAGGCATTCTCCTCCATACCTGACTCTATTGACCTCTCTTGAGTTTGTAATCCAGGGTGAGGGCATTGTGGTTTACCCTTTTCCAAATCAATGGCTCTCTTCAGACATATGCAAGACTGGTTCTTAATGAACTGGGTTAAGTGTACTCTCACAAGATGTGAAATGGGATGGCTCCCCCCAAATTCTTATCTCATCAAACTGCCAATGTCATTGAAGCCCCCTCATTTATTTCTCTGAATTGAGGAACTATTGTCGCATTTGGAGCAAGCATGTTCTATGCTTCCACTAAGAGTAGACTAAGGAGGAAGGAATGGTTATCCTATTTCTGGTAAAGGAAGAACTTCTATTACATATTTAATGAAGCAGTCACCCCACTCCCCCCACCCAAAGAAACCAGCAGCTTGGGAAACTGCAGTAAAGATTTGTAGCTTGGTAGGTGTCTAAGGTTTATGCACATGAAAATCCAGGATCATATACATGAAGGAAATTAGATTTGGAAGGTACCAACGATGCACAAACACTGGGGAGACAGAAAAGCAGAAGAGCTTGCTATTCCTCTAGATTTCCTAGGGACACAGTGAGAGTCGTAGTACTCAGGAACAAAGTCACTCACAAATAAATATAAGTAGATCCACGTGCATCTGGTTAGCTTGACAATATCAGGGAGAGGAAGGTAAAACTATTATGCTTTGCTATAGTATCCATTTTAGAATTTATAGGTACTCATGTCACCATGTGGTATACCTTAAATATACTCAATAAAATTTAGTTTAAAAAACAAAACAGCAATGCTGACCTTATTATTTTCAGGAAGGCTGCTCCTAGAGATCCATTTGTCTTATCTTGAGCCACCAGGAAAACAGAAAAATATAACCAAAGGGGTCAGGTGCAGAACAAAGGAGGACTTACTGCTGATAAGTTTTGGTGTGCTTTAAGGGCACCCAAGCCCTGAAGGAGTCAAGAAACTGTCATTTCTGTAATGGAGTCAGGAGAATTCTGAGATTAATCCAGAGAAGCCAAAAACATCCATATTACTGTGTAATTGTTCTCTCTCTCTCTCTCTCTCTCTCTCTCTCTCTCTCTCCCTCCCTCCCTCTCCCTCTCTTCCTGCCCACCTCATCCATTTAACACTCACCCCACCTCAACGCTCAGCAGCTCTGGTCCAGCCCAACACGTGACCCAGCACAAGCAGCATCACTCCTGGGTCTGAGGTCTGCTCCCATTTATGCCGCCACCTGAAGGCGTTTTGGTCCTCAGAGGCTGTGGTGGGCTCAGGGCACCAATGGTCCCAGTTGCTAAAAATAGAGGTGATTTTCCAGATGTGATCTCTAAGGAGACATGCCAGTCATGTCAGGATCTTCTTTTAGATGCTGGGCATTATTTCACTGCTGGAGGAGTCACCGTGGCCATGCACTAAAGGATAATAGCTGCCCAGTGTTTGGACAAAAAATTGAAAGAGTTGTTTCTTAAGTCAGAATTTGCCTAGGTCCCTTTTGTTGCCTAATCTAGTAGCACGAAGCACCCGTTTTCTTTTTCTTTTCTTTTCTCTAATTTTTATTTTTAATGGTGCACTGTAATTATACATCATAGTGAGATTCAAAGTGATATGTTCATATATGCACACAAAATCACTTGGAAAGCACCTATTTTCGAGAAAAGAAGATACCTACTTTTCCCATAATCTCCTAAGGAAATAGCATGTAGGCAGTTGATATACAATTCAGGAAGTCAGAAAAAAAGTACACATGGAGATATACATATGTTTATCATCAATACAATATAACTTAAAGTGTGAGGTTAAATGTGATCAAAAGAGAGTGAATATACATACATAAAGAGTACCAAATATCAAACCCTAATATTTAGACTTTATGTAATGATTTAGGTACAAGGTAGGAGTGAAACCACTGAATAAATGAAGAATATAATTTAGAATGGAAGACATGTACATAAATTAATATGAAAATGATACAAAATACTTCTTTAGATCAAGGAATATGAGGACTATGACCCTGTTTTTAGCAATTGCAGTGATTACTGTCTTAGATTAAAACATAATTTCACAGTCTTAATATAAAATTTGAGCAAGAGTGAGTTAAGGACAAAATGGGGGAGAAAGATTAGAAACAGTGAATAAAGGTAATTATTTCAAGGAGCTGTACTGCAAACAAAAGTACAGAGATGGGGGTGGTAGCTGGAAGCAACTGGAATCAAATGAAAATTCTAAGGTGAGGGGAATATTATCAAGTGTTTAAAATGAGGGAAAGAGGTGAAATACACAGTGCAGATGGATGATTCATGAATGAGGAGAGGATTGTTGAACCCGCGGCTGCAGGCACAGAATGGCTGCACAGTGAGATTTTACATAAGGCTGCTGTGCTGCTAAAAAACAAAAAAAGAAAGGAATGTGTGTTGAAGTGGGCAGGAGAGAATGAGAGAGAAAGAGATGTTTATATATAAAGATTAATTCTAAGAATAGAACATAATCTTAATGCTGGCAAGGAGGAGAATTAAGAAATGAGGAAAATGAATAAATGTGAAGAGGCAATAAGATCACATTGTTATTGATGTATTGAAAAACAAAAAATATTGAATTCTATTTAAAAAAAGAAAGTGGAAAATAGAAGGTAATGTAACTAAAGTTGAAATTATTAGTAATTTGCATATATTTGTTTAAGTACAATTTCTAAGGTATTTCTGAGGATTTCAGTAGCTGAGGTAGGGTGGTCAAGGTCTTTGGAGGAGGATCAGTGCACTGAGAATCAAATGGTCTTAGTCAACTTTTGTTCCATTCAAGCACCCTCACACGTAGTGGTTTTAAAATGTTTTGTTATCGTCCCTTATGATTCTGAGATTGACTGGGATCAATTGGGCATCTCTCACTTGGTTCAGTAGGTGTAGGTGGCTACAATCAGATATTTGATGGGGTTGTAGTCATCTAGAAGCTTGATCAGTATCAATGCTGATTGTTAACTGGAGGCTCAGCCAGGACCGTCAATCAATCGCACCACCGCTCCAAGTGGCTTGAGTTCTCACAGCTTGGTGGCTGTGTGCTAGAACGTGTCCAGAAGTAAATGTTCAAAGACTCCAGTGAGTAAGTTGAAAAGTTTCTTATAACATTGCCTCAAATATCCCAAAATGTCATGTCCTTTTTTCAACAAAATTACTAAGGCTAGCCCAAAAAATGGGAGGAAATTAGACTGTACCTCTTGGAGGAGTGGCAGGAATATCACAGAAAACCATATGGGACACAAGATATTGTTTTGGCCATTTTTGGAAAATGAACCCTGCAACAGTCCGTCCTCTGGCCATAATAATACATATTTCTTGTTACCTCAAAAAACATTCCATGTTCCTCTAAAACCCCAAACTCTCATTCAGATTGTGGGATTAATTGAAGCCCAGATCTCATGGCAGTTGAGAGTAGAGTAGTTATAACCAGAGACTGGGGACAGGAGGGGGATGGAGGGGTGTACAAAGCTTGGTCACTGGGTATAATGTTACAGTTAGATAGGAGCAATAAATTCTGGTGCTGTATAGCACAGTATGGTGAAGATAGTAAACGATAATTCATTATATGTCTCAGAATAGCAAAAATAGAGGATTTTGAATGCACTCATCATGAAATGCTAAAAGTTTATGGTGATAGACATGTTAATTACCCTGATTTGATGATTGTCCAGCTTAAACACTAATCAAAACATATTGTTGTACCTCATAAATATGTACAATTGTCATGGTTAACCATAAAGATTAATTTTTAAATGTGTAAATAAGGTTCCTTGAGTTCAGTTCTTTGTATACACCTGTTTGCATGCAATTCTTTTCAATTCAAAGATCTGTGAAGTAAATAAATGCCTTATCTGCCGACTACCTAACCAACATGCGTGGGTGATATTGAGATAGGATAACTGTAATAGATACTCATATGTAAAGGAATAAGAGAGGCATATTCACAGTCAATTTCCCATTCAGCCAGAAATATATCACTCCTTTATTAGTAAGGACCCAACCCTGTTCCCTGAAAATGACTAAGTCTTGATTACAATTTCTGGTTAACTGGATCTATATTCTATGTCTTTGTTTTTCGATGAGAAATGACCTGTATTTACATCGGGGTAGCTTCCTCAGCCTGCGGCCTTCCTGGGGAAGTTGATGTCCCAGTGGTTTCTTTTCATTTTGCAATGACCAAGCCCCTCTAAGTAGAAGTTGATGGTACTTTCATCTACACTTTCCTCTTAAAAACTGAATTCTCTACGAATATATTAGGGTTTATTCTGTAAGCAAAAGTCACATCCAAACATGTTTTCCAGATGGTCCACTGCCTGATTTGGGATGAAAATTATGGGAAAATACACCTAATATTCTTAAATGCTTCACTGTGTAGTAGAAAGGGTTTATAAGGTACACACTTAAATCTTTTTGCAGTCTTAGCAAATAATGATCTTACAACCTCGTCCTAAAGATGATACTATACTCTGAGGCCAGTTTTTTACTTGAAGAATTTTCCATCATTTGAAGATGCTGAGGTGGAAGGAGCTCATGTGTATTTGAACATATCCTATCATGACTCTTTTGTATTTACTCGAAATTATGCTTGAACACTGAATAATTTTATTTTTACCTCATAGGCTCCTATCTGGATCTTATTGTAAGTGGCATGAAAGTAATGTTGGCACTTTCAATACTCCAAAATCTGCTTGGACAAATGCAAGAGTGCATTAGGTTCATTTTCTACTTTCCATATGACCTCTGCAGCTCTCCGAAGTCTCAGTTGGACGGGAGTGCAAGATGTCTTAATGACATGGCTGGCAGTTGTAGTTGGCTGGGATCTCAGTTGGAGCCATGGAGATTTAGTATGACTCCTCCATGTTGCTTGTGATATTCATAGCATAGTAGCTGGGATCTAAAGGAGCCTATTAAGATCAAGCATTTCAAGATACCAAAGTAGAAAGTACAAATATTGCTATGATTTAACCTTAAAAGCCCCCAAATGTCACTTTTACTGAATGTAGAATTACCCCCAAGTCCAGCCCAGATCCAAGAAAAGGAGAATTGGACTCTATTGATATAGGAATGGCAAGAAGTTCATAGTACAGAAAAACATAGAAGATGAGATTTTGTTGTGGTCACCTTTGGAAAATAAATCCTGCGACATCAAGTTATTACAGGGTAATCTATGTAGATACTAAAATCACCAAGAATCAAGGTGAGAGTTTATTTTGTGTTGTTTTGTTGGTAGAAAAAAGAAAACCGTGGCAAATGCCAAAAATCTTCAAAGAAGAAAGAGAGACCTAGGCTAAGCAGATAACTGCAACAACTGGAGCTATTGAATGCTATATTTTTATGTTAAGAAATTTAAATTGGGAAATTTGTAGGATGAATGAATAATGTTAGTCAAGAATCAGTTACATAAAGTATACTGAAGAGATATGCTACTTTTAGGCCCAGAAAATTATTACAATAACCAAGTCTGCAGGTTTTGCCAAAAAAAAAAAAAACATGACATCGTCTCTCACTGCTTCCTATAACCCATACAGGTTTTCTAGCATTTCACATGAATTTAGGTCAACATTGTAGGGTGTCTAGCTTTAAAAAAAAAAGTGAGAAGTACCCAAAATCAATAAATCAATACCATTGCCTGTTTTCTTTCCAAGCCCTCAGCCTTATGTCACCGATTTCCTTTAGGGAAACAGAGAAGGTTTATTTTGTCCCGAATCTGCTTGGTCTTCACCCCATAGATTACTGGATTGATTGCAGGAGGGATGGCCACGTAGAGGTTGGCAAACAGTATGTGGAAAGAGTGAGGAATATTGTGACCAAACCGGTGGGCAAGAACAGAGAATATGGCTGGTGTGTAGAATATAAGAATGACACACAGATGGGACCCACATGTGCTAAGGGCTTTCTGACGGGCATCCTGGGATGGAAGGTTAAAGATGGCACTAAGGATGAGAGTGTAGGAAATGCCAATGAGGATCAGGTCTGATGTGACAGTCATTACAGGCACAGCAAGGCCGTACCAGATGTTGATGGAGATGTCTGCACAGGCAAGTCTGGCGATGCCTATGTGCTCACAGTATGTGTGTGGAATGATGTGTGTTCGGCAGAAAGGCAGGCGCTTTAATAGGAACACACATGGGAAGATAATGCAAAAGCTCCTGCTGATGATACCCACCACAATCTTAGTAATAATCTGATGGGTGAGTATAGTGGTGTATCTTAGGGGGAAGCAAATAGCAACATAGCGATCAAACGCCATGGCCAGCAGGATAGCAGAATCCATGGCAAAACTGTAGTGGAGAGAAAACATCTGGGTAAGACATCCAGGAAATGTGATTTCCTGAGGACCCAGCCAGAAGATGAACAAAGATTTTGGTACACATGTATTAGAAAGGAGGAGATCTGTAGCAGCCAGCATGGAGAGGAAGAAGAACATGGGCTCGTGGAGGCTGCGCTCGGTGACAATTAGGTAGAGAAGGACACTATTTCCTGTGAGGGCCACAAAGTAGATAATAAAGAAGGGAATCCCGATCCATGTGTGGAACTGCTCCAGCCCTGGGATTCCCAGTAGGATGAATGGGCCTGGAATGAAGCTGCTCAGGTTGAAGGTTGCCATTACGGTCATGGGTTGGATGAGTCACCAAAACTGAAAATAAAAATGTTATGACTGATTATTACAATGATCTACAGATATCCACCTCTGAGCCATCTCTAATATCACACCTTCCCTTTTGGGTCTAGAAAGTGATCAATTATCCCTTTTCTCTTTACTAATAAACTACAAAACTTTGACTCCCAATTTTAAGTCAGAAAAGATATGAAATTGAAGTATTCTTCTAACGACATAAGTCATAAAACAGAATCTAGTCCTTCCTACAGATCAACAACCCAGGAATATTTTTAAGAAAATGTGTGTTTGAGATAATATTAAGCAGAGACCTCCTTAATTAACTGTTAGGGATTTGAGGCAATATTCATTGCGAAATCCCAGCCCTGGGGAACTGGAATAACTACTGTGTGGATAGGGTCATAAAGAGCTTAACAAGGCAGGCTCAGTGTCTAAGACCTAACCATACCACACACTCTGTTTTCTTCCTTCCTTCTCCCTCCACACTAAAACATCTGCCCTGGTTCTCATCACTGTTATAGAAAAGTTCACCAATAAACTAGGCGTGATAGCACACACCTAAAATCCCACTACTGGGGAGGCTAAGACAGGAGGATAACAGGTTCGAGGACAGCCTCAGCAACTTAATGAGATCCTGTTTTAAAATAAAGAAATAATCAGACATGGTGACACATGCCTGTTATCCTAGTACTTGGGGGCTGAGACAGGAAGATCAACAGTTTCTAGGCCAGTCAGTCTCAGCAACTTAGTGAAACCCTCAGCGTTTTAAAAAAATGTGTTGGGTATGTTGTTCAGCTGTAGAACACTCCTGGTTCAACCTCCAGTTCCAAAAATTAAATAAAATAAAAAAACAATAATAAAAAGGGCTTGGGTTGTAGTTCAGAGATTGTATATCCCTCAGTTCAATCCCCTGTGTGGAAGGAAGGAAGGAAGGAAGGAAGGAAGGAAGGAAGGAAGGTAAAGGGAAGGGAAGGAAAGGAAGGAAGGATACATAAGATGGATGCAGAGAAAATTCTTCTGTAAAAGTTTCAATGATTTAAGCTGCCCTTCAGACATTCCTAGACCAGAGTAATGTTCAAGAAAATATTGATAAATTACTATGTCAGATTATATTCATGGAAAGAAGATCAAACCTTCCTCCCAACCCTTAAAGAAGACAAATCTCAAGGAAAGGAGCCCCTGCTCCTGGCAACATTGTGCAATGGCATCTTGCCCCTGTCTAATCCTTTTAATGACTCATTTCTGTGAGACTGCATTGAAATGGTTCCAAAACTTCAATTTTGTGACATGCCATATAGCTCTTTTTCTCCAACCTCATTTCCACTGTAAAATCTTTTCATACTTTCTTCTTTCGTTCACTTGAGTTTGGGAATTTTGCAGTGCCCTGGTTTCTTGGTGCACAAATTCCTCCTGGGTGATCTTCACAAAAAGTATTTATTTAACTGTGATCCATGTTGAACATTCTGAAGTTTATGATTTTAATGTTAGTCCTGTCTCCACAGCTTTAGAATTAGTTATCCTAGCCATCTTCACTTGGAAACCACACCAGTCTATCCAACTCAGCATGTGCCACACTATCCGATTTGCCCTTCTATTGCCCAAACCCTGTCTCTACTGCAATGTTTCCCAACCCGACAAATGGCAAAACAGCGTAAGCAGCTTCTCACTCTATAATTCTCGAAGCTATCTTAATCATATCTCCTTCACAAACAACCACCTGCCTCAGCTTCTAAACAATTATCATATTATAAGTATTTACTCTTTTAGTATGGCTATGTTACATCTGCTCATCGCTACCCCTGCACTGATTGCTGTGTCCTACATATCAATTCTCACTGAGACCTCTGCATAGGTCTTCTAACTCAAATGTGTCTATTTCCCTTTAGCAATTAAAACTGAAGAAAGAAGCCCAGCATGGTGGCACATGCCTATAATCTCAGTACTTAGGAGACTGAGGCAGGAGGATTGCAGGTTTGAGGCCAGCCTCAGCAACTTAGGGAGACCCTGTTTCAAAATGAAAAAAAAAAAAGCCAGGTGTGGTGGCACACGCTTGTAATCTCAGTACTTGGGAGGCTGCGATAGAAAGATTGCAGGTTCAAAGCCAGCCTCAGCTACTTAGTGAGGCCCTCCACAACCTAGTGAGACCTTGTTTCCAAATAAGATAAGAAATCAGGTTGGGGGTGTAGCTTGAAGGTAGAATGTCCCTGGGTTCAATCCCCAGTACCAAAAAAAAAAAAAAATAGAAAGGCTGGGGGCGTGTCTCAGAGGTAGAATGCCCCTGGGTTCAATCCCCAATATCCAAAAATAAAAATAAGTTAAAAAGTTGAGGAAAAGCCAGAAATGATATACAAGAAATGAAAAAATATATATTTCCAAAAATATCTTCTGCCGGGCATGGTGGTGCATATTTGTAAACCTATTATTTGGGAGACTGAAACTGGAGGATCACAGATTTAAGGACAACCTCGGTAACTTAGTGAGGCTCTTAGCAACCTACTGAGACCCTATTTCCAAATAAGAGATAAAATCAGTCTGGGGATGTAGCTCAGAGGTAGAATGCCTCTGGGTTCAATTCCCAGTACCATAAACAAACAAACAAACAAACAACTTCTGCTGCACTCTTTGTTTGGTTTACCTACCATTAAGTCTACCAGGGAAGTAGAAGTCTAAGATTCATGGAGAAAGTAGGATGTGATCTAAGGTCTATTACAATTAGAGAGAAAAAGAAAGTGGAAAGCCTATGACTTCCAGATAGGAAGAATAGGCAAGGATGGCGGTCAGCAGTAGATTTCACCTGTGCTCCACTGTTGGTCCATTTCATTACCAACAGGTTCAATTACAGGACAGGCCAAAACATAGAGACGATTCAACAAGGGCTCATGACACAGGATCCAGGCTTTCCTGTTCAGTACCACAAAGTTATGTATAAGTTACCTTTCCCACACCACACACACCCCACTGCACGTATATCTGGATCATATCAAAGGAGAGGAAGAAGACAATACAGAAATGAGAAGGAGAAACTAGTGCAGGGAGAAAATATTTAAACAGGAAACAATAATTTTGTGTGTGTGTTTGTATGTGTGGTACTAGGAATTGAAACCAGGGACATTCTCCCTCCCAGCTGCACCCCAAGCCCTTTTTATTTTATTTTGAAACAGGGTCTCACTAAGTTGCTGAGGTTGGCCTGGAACCTGTGATTCTCCTGTCTCAGCCTCCCAAAGACTGGGATTCTAGGTGTGCGCCACCATACCCAGAAGAGACTATAAATTTTATGAGAAAGTACAATACAGACGACTCCAAATGAAAACATAGACTCCCACTGATACCCATTTGAAGTATTCTTATGGGTCACTGAAGCAAAGTCCTTGATCCAGCAGAAAACCTGACAATGGATAGGAACAATCAAGTCATATAAAATATGTATAGAAACTTCTCAATCTCTTAAAGTTTAAATTCAATATAAAATATGGATGAGGTGCATTATTTATGAAATAAGCAAAGACTTAAAAAGATTGATGATACCCAATTCTTTGAAGGGTCTGATGATTTCCATGCCAGTCTGAACATCTTAGAGATCTCCTGTCTCAAAATAAATTAAGAAGGATTGGGTATGTAGCTCAGTGGTACAACACTTGCCTAGCATTCACAAGGCCCTGAGTTCAACCCACTCGATGAAAAACATAATTAATATCCTGATAGACCCTGTTCTTTAACACCATTCTCCTAAGTGAGTAGAAGTTTCGGAACGATGTTCAAAGTTCTAACCTTGGCCTTTCCTATTTCCTGGAGCCCACACTGTCCCCACCTCATCAACTCCACACCCCACCTGCATGACTCTCTAATAGTTCTACACTGCACTCCATCAGCTTATACCTTGGAGGTCTTGGTCCTGGAATTCTTTTTGCAAAAGCAGGATTATAAAAGGAGAGTGCAGAAATACAGCAGGTAGAAGACACACAAGAGAACAGGAGAAACAGTCCCAAAGTCAGGCAGGACGGACACAGGAACAGTAGGGACAAAGAATCATGTTCACAGCAGAGAGGAATAAACATAGAGCCTGGGGGACTGAGTGCAAATGTTCATCCCTTGTCTTCTCTAGGGATTAGAGACAAATTAGAACAGAGGGCCTCTGAGCCAGTGAGCCCTATGGGCTTTAGGTTCCGAGTTTCGAGTTTGGTTGAGCAAAGATTCAACCAAATTAACACATCCCAGTTTAGGGACCTATTTCGCGGCTCATACTGCTGACAGCTTGGTTGTCTTAGAATCCAGAAACATAGTGTGAGGATGAAAATGTGCAACCAGCCTTCAGTCCCATGAGGAAGTCTAGTTTCAAAGTCTAGTGGCCAAAATATATGGCATTTAGCCCTTGTTCACCATATTCTTTGTGTGTGTGTGTGTGTGTGTGTGTGTGTGTGTGTGTGTGTGCTGATTCAAAATATGTAATTGTTCTAGAAATCAGTTACCATATCTTTGAAAAGGGAATAATTATTTGGAATCCTTAAAGATAGGTGCTGAGGAATAAAGGGGATAACAATGATCAACTTACTATGAAGAAAATAATGCTTCCTCTGTGACTGTCCAGATTTGTAGTTTGAGTTATAAATCCAGGCAGATTCCCATCATGCAAAATAGGGATTTCACCCATCAAGTAAAACTCATTTTTAATACAATTTAATTGGTGCAGTGCAACTGTACATCATAGTGAGATTCAAAGTGATACATTGTCACTTGCTCATATCACTTGGTATATTTTTCTCCCCATCTCACCCTGCACCCCATATTACACACCATACATATTAGTGAGATTGATAGTGATACCTTCATATATACACATAACATACTTCAACTGTTCCCATCCCCAAGTCTCATTTTCCCCCTCCTACCTCCCTCCCCCTAGTCTCCTTCTACTATTCTACAGGTCTCTCTCCTCATTTACCTAAAGTCCCCTTTGTTTCCTATTTTCTAACTTCCTCCTATGAGAGAAAACATATCACCTTTAACTTTCTGAGACTGTCTGATCTCACTGAATATAATATTCTCTAGTTCCATATGCTTTCCTGCCAATGACATACTTTGCTCTCCTTTATAGCTGTTTTAACCATTTGTTCAGCAAATATTTATTGAGTGTCCCTAATGCGCAGAACTTTGCTGGCAATGAGAATACAATGGAAGCACACAGAAGCTTACCTGATCCTTAGTGATTGATGGAGAGCATAGACATTTAACAATTAAATATACAAACAGCCATCTTATCTAAATTGTAGTAAGTCCTAAAATTGAAAGTACGTGAGCCATGAGAATGTATCCAATAGACACTAGTTTAGTACATAGGATTAAGGAGGGAATATCTGAGGAAGGAATTTTAATTGGAATCTACATAGGAGTTGCCAACAAAGAATAGTGAAGAGAAGGAGCAAGGAGAAATTTCATATGTTTGAGAAGCTAACACTAGGCAAGTGTGGTGGTTGTCCTGTCTTAATTCATTAAGAATAAAATAACTAAATAAAAAGAGTACTATTACTGTGGACTGTGAGGTCATTTTCAACAACTTCCCAAAATCACAGAGCTAAATTCATCAAGAATCCAAGAATACATTTTTAACTGAATGTGTAAAAGAGTCAAGTGAGTTTAGTACATAAGGCAATGTTTGAAATAAGGCACTATGAAATCTAGGATGACTACTGAAGAAAGACAAGAAAAGTCAGATCTTAGAGAAACAGATTTCTGATGAAGTTTGCATATGCTTGAAACACTTACTGAAAACAGGTGAGTGTCCAGTATTTTCATTAGGCAGACGGTAAGATGATGCCAAGGAGTGAGTTTCAGCCTTGGAGGAGCATACAAAATCAGTGTCGGGTAAGTAAATACATGAGAAAGTAAATGTGATCCTTTTTATAGTGGCGTAAATAAAGAATCCCTTGCATAAATTTCTTCTGAATAGCTTAGTGGGCATTTCAGATAGCAAAGGAAAAAATCAACACTAAAACACACACACAGGATTGTCTGTCAGAATGACTATTTTACTCCATTCTTATTACTTCCAAGTAATTTACTATGTTCATCATGATTAAATATATGGATTTATTACCAGTGGTGATTTTAGGAAATAGGCAGTATTTTCCTGGGACAGTTTCCTAAGAGAAATATGGATAGTTCCCACCCAGCTCATCCAATACACACTATAATCACACCAAGTTCTATTTTATGTAAAATCACTGGACATGAAGCAGTATAAAAGAAAAACATCAGTTCTATTCAGGAAAGTACAGATGAATTGTAAATAAACATAAATTGTGAGTAAATAAGTAAATAAAATCTAAGACTTGCAGTTTCATGAGAGGTTGCTCTTTTCATTTGTCTTCCATTCCCTGCAGTGTTCCTGAGGAAGAGTGATACTTATATGTAATCCTGAGAAAGATAGAAGCATTGAAAAATTTCAAGGTGAAAATTACACTATCACATGTGAACAATAAAATATGCACTCTGGCTTTTATATTAAGAGTGAGTTGTAAAGGGCCATGTTGGAACTCCTTCAAAAAGATTTTGAAATACTCTCAGAGAGACAGAGAATAGATCAGAACACAGTCAAGCTTCATGTCATAATAAAGGTGAGAATGTGATGTGTATATCCACCAGAAAGACCTGTGAATAACTCAAACTCAATTTAAATGTGGAGCTGAATTGTGTGTGTGTGTGTGTGTGTGTGTGTGTGTGTGTGTGTTATCTTGTGCTGGCCTGGAATCTTCAATCCTCCTGCCTCAGCCTGCCAAATATTTGGATTATAGGCAATGACCACCACACCCAGCTAATATGGAGCTAAATTTGATGGAAGGTGTCACAGGATAAACAAAAACAAGCCATAGATTTCTAACTTTACCATTCATATTTTCTGTGGTGTCATTTGTTCTAAAGAAAGACAGGAAGGAATACTTTATACAGGGAAAGTAGTGAGTTTTCAGTCATTTTGGGGGAAAGTAATTTTGAGGTATTTGTAAATCATTTGTGTGGGTAGAATTCCAGGAAAGAATTGAACTCAGGGTTCTGAATCATGCAGACCTGGGTTTAGATACCACATCTGTTAACTATCTTCATGTACTCTTTGTAAATCTCAGGTTTTGCATCTGGAAGCCAAATCAACGAATATTACTCTCCCAAATTATTTGCTAATTAAATATATTATAATTCATAAAATATAGTCAAGGGAGTAGAGAAAGCAAGTTTTTTGTAAAACATGAAATTAGGAAACATATTTACAAAAGATAGGCAATTCTATGCAATGCAAAATGCTCAGGGAAAAAGTAAAACAAGTGAAAGACATACGAGGAGGCAATAATAATATATAGAATCTGTAACAAAGATGTTCAAAGCATTAACTTCAATTATTAGAGTAGAGAGGACTGAGAACCATTTGACAAGTAAGGTAGAAGATTTTGCTTTTAATTATGATGCTGAGAAACACAAGGGTGAGTTGCAAGTTAGGAAATATCTATTCTCCTAATATTTTCAAGATTAGTAATAGGAATAATGTAAACCTTAGCTTCAGTGAGCTTCTGTACTGAAAAACAGATTTTTCACACAAGTGCCAAAACAACTAAATCAAGAAAACCTGTGATTTCCCAAAACTTTAGGAGATTTTTCTAGCTCCCTTTCCCTGTAAACCATACTTTGCACATAAGTACAATGTTTCCATTTCAAAATAATATGAATTGCCTCTTTATTTATATGTCTTCCTATGTAATAAAAATTTTCAGCAAATCAATTTTATCTAAATTTCCCTTTCGGTGTCCACTCATCATGTCTTCTTCCAAGAGAACAGCAGCATAAATTTGTCCTGGATCTGCTTGGTCTTCACTCCATAAACAATAGGATTCAGAGCTGGAGGGATGGCCACGTAGAAGTTGGCAAAAAGGATGAGAACATTCCGAGGGACACCGTGCCCAAAGCGATGAGCGAGGATGGAGAAGAAGGCAGGTGTGTAAAACATGAGGATGACACAGACATGGGAGCCACAGGTGCTCAGGGCCTTTTGGCGGGCACCCTGGGATGAGAGTTGAAAGACAGCACGGAGGATGAAGATGTAGGAAACTGCAATAAGGATGACATCTGAGATGACAGTCATGAGAGGCACACAAAACCCATACCAAATGTTGATGGAGATGTCAGCAGAGGAAAGCCGAGCTACACCTATGTGCTCACAGTACGTGTGTGGGATGATGCGAGTCCTGCAAAATGGTAAGCGTTTGAGCAGAAAAACATCAGGCAGGACGATGGAGAAGCTCCTCACAACGATGCCCACCATAAGCTTGATGATGAGCCGTGGAGTCAGGATGGTGTTGTATCTCAAGGGGAAGCAGATGGCCACATAGCGATCAAACGCCATGGCCAGCAGGATAGCTGAGTCCACTGCGAAGCTGAAGTGGAGGAAAAACATCTGAGTGAGACAACCAGAGAAGGATATTTCTCGGGAGCCAAGCCAGAGGTTACTGAGCAGTTTGGGCACAGTGTCC
>PVJS01037527.1:0-19869 GCA_004027185.1 Glis glis
CCAGGGATTGAACCCAGGGGCATTCTACCTCCAGGCTACACCCCCAGCCCTATTTTTTATTCTTTATTTTGAAACAGGGTCTCACTAAGTTGCAGAGGGCCTCAGTAAGTAGCTGAGGCTGGCTGTGAACCCGGATCCTCCGGTCTCAGCCTCCCAAGTACTGGGATTACAAGCGTGCACCACCACGCCTGGCTCTAGGGCCCCGTCTTCTGATCTAAACCATGGAGATCCACTTGGACTTGCTGCTACCTAGGACCATGCTCTGTCACTAAGTCTCCTGACTGTGCAATCCTAGGTCTGTCTGCCTCTTTCTTGGGTCTCACAGAACCTTGGGGCCAGTTCTGCACTGGGATAGAGTTGTTCTGGAACTCTCTATTTCTTTGTGAAGTGACAGAATACTCCTTAGAACCAAGTCTTGTGTCTCTTTGGGGTGTATTAAATCAATCTTAGTACAATCTCTGCAAAGCGGTGGCTACTGTTTGAATATCATCTTTTGGTTTCTTTCCCTTTATTCAAGTGTTTCATGCACAAACTTTCCAGTTTTCCAAGGTTCCCATTTTGTTGAACATCATTTGACTAAGATTTGACTGAACCAAATTCTATGCAAATCTTATCCGTGCTACCTCGAGGTAATAACTCAGGATGCAAATACAGCAAATACGAGGAAAGAAAGCTGCCACTCTTACCCATCATGCTCTGCTCACTTGAGAATATGTGTGGATGACAATTGAGGGATATTTCAGTTGAAAAATGGGAGGATTTATTGCCCTCGGATTGTCATCTTACATCTAGGAGGGTACATTTTATGTTTCTCAAGATATCTTGCTCATGAAGATAACTCATTTACAATCCAAGCAGAGTTCCTCTGACTACCTTGGGAAATATATCTGCAGATGTTGTGTTGAAACAGTCGTAGACCCAAGACTCCATTTTTCAGTGCATAAACACTCTATCATTCCTGAATGACATTATGTCACCTACAACTGTTTTTAGTGACATATTTGGATATCATAAGGCAGTATTTCCCAAAGTGGCCCTAAGGTTTTCTGTAGGGGGAAAAAAAGTCCCCAAATCAAAGACATTGGAGAATGTGGGTTTATGAAGTTGACTTACTCCAGACCTTCACAAGAACATTAATATGCTGATGTAGAAGCTTAATCTACAAGAATTTTCCAAGTAGATTTGATTAAAATCTTTACCCATACCACTCTTCTTTATTTTTATTTAATGAGGAGCATTTTCTATCTAAGGTTGCCGTGAGTATATTAATTTGAATCATATAAAATTGACAATATATGGCTATTTTTATTCTACAAAATGATAACAGTATACACTTCTATTTAAATAGTTGGGGAATGCTGCATTAAAGCTTACTTCTAAGTACTTTTTAGGGATTTTTTTGGTACTGGGGATTGAACCCCAGGGGCGTTCTACCTCTGAGTTACACCCCCAACCCTATTTTATTTTTATTTATTTATTTATTTTTTGTGGTACTTGGAATGGAACCCAGGGACCTTCTACCTCCAGGCTACACCCCCAGATCTATTTTATTTTGAAACAGGGCCTCACTAAATTGCTGAGGCTGGCTTTGAACCTATGATCCTCTTGTCTCAGCCTCCCAAGTACTGGCATGACAGGCATGTGCCACCACACCTGGCTCAAGGCTAGATTTCTTTTTTTTTGTAATACTGGGGATGGAACCCAGGGGCATTTTACCTCCGAACTACACCCCCAGCACTATTTTTTATTGTTGTTGTTTTTTTTTTATGCGGTACTGGAGATTGAACCCAGGGGCATTCTACATCCGAGTTACACCCCCAGCCCTATTTTTTATTCTTTAGTTTGAAACAGGGTCTCACTAAGTTGCGGAGGGCCTCACTAAGTAGCTGAGGTTGGCCGTGAACCCGGATCCTCCTGTCTCAGCCTCCCAAGTACTGGGATTACAAGCGTGCGCCACCATGCCCGGCTATTTTTTAGTCTTTATTTTTATTTTTTTATTTTTTTTGCGGTACTGGGATTGAACCCAGAGGCATTCTACCTCTGAGCTACACCCTAGTCCTATTTTTTTTATTCTTTATTTTGAAACCGGGTATCACTAAGTTGTGGAGAGCCTCACTAAGTAGCTGAGGCTGGCCACGAACCCGGACCCTCCGGTCTCAGCCTCCCAAGTACTGGGATTACAGGCGTGCACCACCACGCCTGGCTTTATTCTTTATTTTGAAACAGGGTCTCACTAAGTTGTGGAGGACCTCACTAAGTAGCCGAGGCTGGCCGCGAACCCGGATCCTCCAATCTCAGCCTCCCAAGTACTAGGATTACAAGCGTGCGCCACCACGCCTGGCTAAAGGCTAGATTTCTAAAAGCCTCTGATCATAACATTTTCACCGACTGATCAATATATAACCTTCATTTATGCGTGTTTCTGCTTAACGATACTTTATTTAATCTGTATTGTTGATAAATTGACATAGAATTCATGGCCCAAAGCACTGTAACTTCTACCTGGACAAATCTTACCTAACTCATGTATTTTCTCCATATGGAACATTATTGTCTTCTTGCGCTTAGGAACCCTAAAGAGGGTTTCAGTACCACATTAGTGGAATAAACTGCAAAAATCACCGATAAAAAATGGAAAGATGTGAAAAGCAGGGCACTAACTAGACCCCAAAAACGAAGCTTGTTTACAATATGCAAACTGAAATAAAAAGGCAGAACTAGGCCTTTTGGACTTCACAACGTGCGTGACCGGTAACTCAGAATTTTCACTGCAATACTTATGCTTGTGAATGACTATGAATGCACTGTGAGTATTGAGTTTGGGGTACAGATAAGTTTTAGTGAGTAGGCAAATTCAGAGCCCGTGAATAAAGAGGATCGGTTGTATTTCCTCCATTATATGAATTTCTTTTTTTTTTTTTTGCTGTACCGGGGATGGAACCCAGGGGCGTTCTACCTCCGAGCTACACCCCCAGCCCTATTTTTATCCTTTATTGAAACTGGGTCTCACGAAGTTGCGGAGGGCCTCACTAATTAGCTGAGGCTGACCGCAAACCCGGATCCTCTGGTCTCTGCCTCCCAAGTACTGGGATTACAAGCATGCGCCACCACGCCCGGCTCCCTCCATTATGTGAATTTCTATTGGATACATTGGTCCTGGAATCCAGGAGATTTTTCCAGCTGCAGTAACTCACCTTCTAAAGCCAGCCAGCCACACCAAAGCCTTGGAAAGAATAGAGAGAAAATGACCCGCCCAGGGAACCGAGCTGCTCATCAACCCAACTCTAGCCTTCTGGCATATGACGAATGACTATGTCCCTATTTCATAAACTCATTTGTCTTGAGTAGCCAATGGTGTTTCCAGGACCTTAAAGAACTGTTGGAGTTTTTCAAGGTTTGGGCAAGATAAGCATCCTTTTTTCCCTGATGAACTTAACTTTAGCTTTAAATTTACCTTTTATAATTGCACTTGTGGTGGGCATGGTGGCGCGCACTTGTAATCCCAGTAACACACACACACACACACACACACACACACACACACACAATTGCATGTTTCTAAGTAGCTTTATTTTTTTAAAATCCTCTTAAGTTTCATGGTGATGATGGACTGTTAGTGATGTTTTTCAAGTTCAGCAGTGGTGTAATGTTTCAACTCTAGACAAGGAATTTTCGAACTTGTGGGCACATTACAAAATTCTGGGGGAGTACAGTGCACATTTCTGGGTCTGTTCCTCAGTATTCTTCAGCAAGGTTGGGGGGAGTCTCAGAATAGACATTCTCTACAACCTCATCAAATGATGGGGACGTAGGAGACCCATGGACCAAATTCTGAGAAGCATCCTTGCTGAAAACGACTTTCCCAGGAAGGGCCCCTGCAAATGATGCTTACAAAATAGTTTACAACATACACCCCAAATGTACCACAGTACTTTATAGAAAATAGTTTAAAAATCAAAACACAAAGGGCTGTGATTTTAATGTGTGCTTCCAGATCAATAAGAGTGTAGATTGGATTTTCAAATGTTGGAATTTGGAAATTACTTTGATAGTCCTTGGACAATAGCACAAATATTTGAAAATTGGAACTGCTTTAGGAAACCCATCACGTGTGCTCCCCGGAGCTACATCAGGTGCCTGTGTGAATCTCTGAGAACAACATTGGAGGGCTGAGCAAGTTCACAGCTCCACAGTATGTTCTAGGCTTTCTGAAAGCATCTGTGTTTTCTTTACCACGGATGTAGACTGTCTCTCTAGCGCCCGGCTCTGTAGTTGGTATAAGTAAGCATTCATTAAAAAATTGTTAGATTGAATCAATTCTTCCTTTCTCTGTTCACCTTCCTGTGGCTATGTCATTAAGCAGTAAATTAATCAGAACAACCCAAATTGGTGAAAAGAAAACAGAAATAAATTACCCAGATAGAGCGAGAGAGAAGTGTGTGGGTTGCCTGCATTCCCCAAGTGACTTCCCCAATCGCCATTTTATTTGGCATATGTTAGAGGAGACTTAATGCGGCAAGCTCTGAATGGTGTAGATCGAGGAAACGCTCGGCTCTGTTATCCTGAGTTCTCAGACAGACTATGCCACAGTAGGGTCACGCTCTTTGAAAGTGTGAAAGCAAGAAGATCTTTTCGCTGGTGTCAGATGCACGTATTAATTGAACAATGGCTCCCGTCCTGAGTACAAACCCCAAGACGCCCTGAATAGATTTGCCTTGGAAACTACCTTGACGAGGTTTACAAATCAATTTCCTTCAGCAGAGTCTGGGCTTTTGTTTTGAAAGGGGCTTTCATGTTTGGCTCATTTTGTTCCTTCCTGGCACCAATCCGAACAGCAGCTCGAGAACAATGCTATACCTAATTTGCTCTTGCAAATGAGAGCAATTAAAATAACTCAACAAAAAAAAAAACGATGAGGGCTCTCTGATGATTTACAGGCAACAGTGAGGTATAATGGCTCTGTTTATTCCTCCTTCATCTGTCTGGCTTGCCAGTGGCCCTGGAGTTCAGGTGGTATCTCAAGCAGCATTCTTACTACTGTTTCTAAACCTGACTGTGTGGACTGTGAGACTTTGGGACTGGTTTGTGAGATGAAGTTGGAAGGGCCAGGATGCTGATAGAAAGATAGACAGTAGCCGGGCGTGGTGGTGCACTTGTAATCCCAGTACTTGGGAGGCTGAGACAGGAGGATCGCAGGTTTGTGGCCAGCCTCAGCTACTTAGTGAGGCCCTCCACAACTTAGTGAGACCCTGTTTAAAAATAAAGAATAAAATATAGGGCTGGGGGTGTAGCTTGGAAGTAGAATGCCCCTGGGTTCAATCCCTAGTACTGCAAAAAAAAAAAAAAAGACAGACAGTAAAGACTGTCCCTCGTCCTCTCCCCTTGCTTTCTCTCTGCTTCTGCCACCTCACCCTGAGCTCCGCAGACGTGACCCAGCCTAACATGGGCTGAAACCTCCAGAATTGTGACCATGCAAATCTTCCTTCCTCTAAGTTGTGGTCGTCAGGTATTTTGGGTCACAGCTATGAGAACACTGAAATAGGTGGTAAGCATTTCCGGCCAACTTTTGAGTTGCATGACCCGGCTCCTTACTGAGACGCTCTGTGGTTGGTCTGATCTCCATTGCTAGGGGAATATGGACCAGTGATACCACGTCATTTTTACCACAAAACACATGCAGCTACCCTACAAGGATCTGCTCCTGAGTCGTTCAGGGGGAAGCGTGTGCATGCACCTGTGTTCCCAGTTATCTCTTAGTGGGGAGAAAGGCATCGTGTAGTAGAAAGAGCTACTTAAGCACATGGGCCCTATAGTGTGATATTTCTGGATTCTAATCGAATCTCAGTCACCTACCTTTTGCTCCTTTGGACCTGATATTTAACCTCTATGAACCCCTTTTCCTTGGTTAGGATTCTGGCTTTCATGAGCCTTTGACCTGTGACATTTATCTCTGTACTTCACCTTGTCCCATGCCCTGGGTTACTCTCGCTGGTATGGTCTTGGTTTGTGCCTCCACTAGACCAAAGTCTTTCCCACCTCATGTCATTTGCCTGGGCTGTTTCTCCTGCTTACAACACCCCTCCCCAGCCCCTACTCACCTAATACTCTACTTGACTAATTCACCTATTCATGCTTCAAGGCTCAGCTTAAATGCCACTTGCTGACACACTGTGATGTCCCCCTCTCAGTCTAAACTCAATGGACTTTTTGTTTTTGGTGGTACCAGGAATTGAACCTAGGGGCATTCTACCTCTGAGCTACATCCCCAGCCCTATTTTTTATCCTTTACTTTGAAACAGGGTCTCACTAAGTTGCAGAGGCCTCACTAAGTAGCTGAGGCTGGCCGCGAACCCAGATCCTCCTGTCTCAGCCTCCCAAGTACGGGGATTACAAGCGTGCACCACCACGCCTGGCTTCAATGGACTTTTATTATATACGGCCATGTGCTGCATAACAATGTTTCTGTCAATGATAGACCACATGTAGGATGGTGGTCCCACAAGAGTATAATGGAGCTGAAAAGTTCCATTTGTGTACCAACACTACAGCTGTCCTAACATCAGAGTGCAGTGCATTACTCACCTGTTCGTGGTGATAGTGGTGTAAGAAAATGTGCTGTTCTGCCCATCATGTAACAGGATGGCATATATAATTATATACAATGCATAAGACTCGATAATCGATTCTATTACTGGTTTATGTACTTACTGTACCATACTTTGTATGCCTATTTTAGAGTACATTCTTGTTTAGGAAACAAAGTTTGCTATACAAAAGTATGTTCTGTTATGCCAGTATCAGACTCATAACATCGTGTGTTTACTGTATCTCGATGTAGTGAGGTCACGCTCAGAGATTGACCGGTACCATCTATGTTTGTGTAGGAACACTCTATGATGGTCACACAGTACCAGAGTTGCTCATCAACAATACATTTCTCTGAATGTATCCCTGGTTAGGCCACATGTGACTATATTCCTATAAGCATGAAGGGATACGCTACCTCGCATCATTTTGTAGTGGCATTAATTACAACCTTTTTTTCAGTCAAATTTTATTTTTAAAAAAGCAGCAGATCAACATTACAATTCAAGAATCTAATCAAAATTGCACTTGACAGTGAAGCACATCTTGAGTATGCTGTGGAAAAGGTTTTAAGAAAAAACATCAAATATATTCTCTCCAAATACTCAAAGATATCACCCTGTGTAAGTCTTTTGTGGAATCATAAACAAAGAACTGAAGATTTATTGCTGTGAAAATACTAAATACATAATACAGTACTGTAGTGCAGTAGTAGGATCTTGGGTATTAAGCACAATCACTTGAATCAAGTTAATGAAGTTGAAAATGAGCTGGGCATGGTGGTGCACGCCTGTAATCCCAGTACTTGGGAGGCTGAGACAGAAGGATCACAGGTTTGAGGACAGCCTCAGCAAGTAGTGAGACTCTCATCAACTTAGCGAGACCCTGTTTCAAAATAAGAAATAAAATCGGGCTGGGGGTGTAGCTTGGAGGTAGAATGCCCCTGAGTTCGATCCCCAGTACCACAAAAAAAAGAAGTTGAAAATGTAAGAAATTTGTGTGTGTGAGATAAGTCTATAAGCCAGTTGACCCAAGAGCAACTGAGATAGCTAACATGTTCAGTTGAGACCAGACATCATGTAAGTCTCCATTTTTAGAAGGTAATTAAAAATTACCATTCCAATAGCCCACAGACCAAATAAAAATACTGCAGAAAGAAATTAAAATTATGTTCAAAGAGCTTTTTTCCCAGCTCATTTTCAGCAACCCAAGAAAACTAAAAGCACCCATGACTATCACAGATGAAAACAGAATGAATGTCATTGGAATCAGTTATTTTTCCCCCACAGAGGTATAAAATCTATATAGAAATTTGATACTATACTATGACAAATTGTACTTCCCATAGTTCTAATTTTCTTTTTTTTTTTTTTTTTGCGGTACCAGGGATTGAACCCAGGGGCGTTCTACCTCCGTGCTACACCCCTGGCCCTATTTCTTTTATACTTTATTTTGAAACCAGGTCTCACGAAGTTGTGGAGGGCCTCACTAAGTAGAGAGAGAGAGAGAGAGAGAGAGAGAGAGAGAGAGAGGGAGAGAGACAGGGAGAGAGAGAGAGAGAGCTGAGGCTGGCCGCGAACCGGGATCCTCCGGTCTCCGCCTCCCAAAGTACTGGGATTACAAGAGTGGGCCACCACGCCTGGCTTTTAATTTTCTTTGATCCCTGTTGAATATAGTTTTTTATTATTGTAAAAATGATGTTTTCATGATTCTGAATCTGGTTCTAGTTCTTTTTGACTTACTTTTACATCGATATTTAATATACTGGCTACCAGTTCTATCAGGAAAAAAAATCTTGAAAATGTCTTCATTATGAGAGTACACTCCGCAGAAATTACTGATAGGCAAGCAAATTGTAAAAGGTGAAGTTCTCCAGCAAGCACATCTCGTTGATTGTTTCATTGTCTGAATATTCTTTCCCATGATTCTTGACGAAAGACTCTTTTGATCTTGTAAACATCAGGGTGCACAGCCTCACTACTCTGCAGTTTCACGTACTTGAATGCTTCACAGCTAGGGGAAATCTAGAGAAGTCTGAATTTTTTGTTGTTGGTTTTCTTTTTTCGCAGTATTGGGGATTGAAGCCAGGGGCATTCTATCTCCGAGCTACACCCCCAACCCCATTTTTTATTCTTTATTTTGAAACAGGGTCTCACTAAGTTGCAGAGGGCCTCACTAAGTAGCTGAGGCTAGCTGCGAACCTGCGATCCTCCTGTCTCAGCCTCCCAAGTACTGGTACAAGAGTGTGCCACTATGCCTGGCGAGTCTGACTTTTAATGGCTGATAAACCTTACATCCCACAGAGGAGGAAAACACTTTTCCTTTTTTGCTACTTGAGAATGTGGCAGAAATGTATGCTGAGGTAGTCCGGTCGATCCTTATTTTTGTCTTTTTTGTAAATTTGGTCTCAGAATATTTCCGGAAGGGTGACGTTTTGCAGAATCCACTGCTGGGACCGGCTTCCGCTGCAGTCTCTAATGCTGGGCACCTGGCTGTCCTCTTCTGTGACTTTATCCAGGCACTGGTTCCTGCTCATGGCTGAAGGGTTAATTTCATCGGGTCACACTCACAGAGCTGGCTTTCAGCTGGTGGCATTTGAGCATGGTAATGGGGCCATTAAGTTTGGAAACATCCCAGCAAAAATCATCTGTTCTAATTTCTTTGTTGGCAGTATAAGAGAAAACCCAATTACCTCCCATACCATGACAATTAAAAATTCCAACTTTTCCATTCTCTTTTGTAGCCGTTATCTAGACACTGATTCATTTCCACATTTCATATCTCTCCCAATGAGAAATAGAGACGTGGAATTTGAGAATCAGGGTAAATACTCTCTAGGTACCAAGAGAGAGGTTTGCCTTGTAGTTTATGTCTTAGACCAAGTCTTGATGCTATAGTTCCAGAATCTACCTTTGTAACACCTGGAGAAAGTATATAGAAGAAATTCTTGAATTCATCCATCCACACTTCTGCAAGTTGTCTGTTATTTTTATTGATAATCTGCCCCATAACTTCAGGAAATGTTTAAGGTGTCACTTCCCGAAACACACATGTCCACCATGTGAACATGTAACAGTTTCCAAAGTTCCTCCACACTGCCAAATCCTAAAGGAAATTTGTAGGTTTTCTCCTCCTCAAATATCCATCCAGCATCAGGTGTTCCAATTTCCTGAAAGGCATCTCTGTCGATTGAAAAAAGGCCTCCTTCCATAGTAGGTGTCCCTGACAGGAAGTCTCGTCACCTTTCCTTCTGTCCATTTCTCGTTGGGGAACAGGATACTATTGGGGTGCTCTGGCAGATGCTACTTGCTCCATAGTCCCGCAACAGATGGTTGCTGCTTTAAGCAGCTTCCTAATAACTATTCTGTGGTTCCTGTCACGGAAGATCGCTGCATCAGGCAGCTTCCTGATCAATAGTCTTCTCACACGATACCGACATGAAGTCTGATATAATAATTTGGAAAGAATTTAATAATTGGAGGGGTCAGGGAGGAGATCCAAGATGACAAATTCTCCTGCCTTATGTAGTCAAGGCTTTTCTTATATAGAGGTTCAAACAAAGCAAACGGGAAGAAGACCACAAGTTAAGACCAGGGAGTGACAATCACAAATTAAGACCAGGGAGTGGCAAGGTGAACATTTCAGGGAGAATAGGAGGTCATCAATGTCCAGCTTTCGGTCCCATGCAGTCCAAGGAAGCTTGTCTGCATGCGGACAATTTCCACTTAGCATGTACTGTGTACATGGTTAAGCTGGTCCGAAATGGTGACCTCATTGCATGGGCTAAGATGGCCCCCAACAGGATACCAGGGAAAATTGAGCTTCCAGTTGAATCCACCCTAGGTCATATCTGAGCCTGCCAGAGACTCAAAAGTATCACCGATGTGGTCAGTATCATCGCTGACCACATCAATGATAACATACCACTGTTCCCCTGTGGTGTTTGATCCTGGCTAAGAGAGGCTCTAGTCTCCCACTGTACACTCACAGTGGGCATCTAAGAAGATGATTACTTGGCCTCTGGACACATCGGCTCCTTTCAATCGTACTCTGATCAATCCAGAACGCTGTTCCATTTGAATGCCATGAACAGGCACTTTTAGTTTTTTTCATGTAACTCTCTAGAGGTCTTTTCAAAAAGTCTCTTTCACTGGCGCCATATACTAGAACAATTTCTTTTACCATGTGTCTTCTTGGTGAGCGATTAATGTCGCTATAGACAGTGCGCCAACGCGTACTCCAGGCCTCGTTGTGGAAAACTGTCACCACATTTGTAGGAAGGTTATCTGGATACACCTTTGTTTTATACCCTTCTAAACTAACACCTGGTAGCGATCTGTGGAGTGCAATCATCTCACTTGCCATTAAATTCAACTGATTGATTTTAATCATCTCTTTCATCTTTTCTTGATCTTCTTCAGGAATGACGACTGGTTTCCCCATTTCTCCAGGACCTTCAAAAGGCTTTTGTACTGGTTCTAGAATTTCCTTCAAATATGCCTCATGTTCTCTTGCTTCCATGCCTTTGTTCACACAGGTCCCCTCCCTTGACATTCCCTCCATACTTCCATCTCATCCCCAGCAGGAAGTCCTCTCTCCTTTTTCTCATTACATTTGTTGCATTCACTGAAGTACAGCAGCAGGAACATATCCAAGAGTACCAAAATCGAGGAGGTGGCTAGGACCACCTTGCAATATGCAAATCTTCTCATGGCACTTTAAGTCAAATGCAAAATTTTAAAATACATAATTACACACACACACATACATGCACACACACAGACACACACAAAGATCATGAAAATTATTCCAAACCAGTTTCATCAGAAATCATGTTCATACCCCAACTGATTTTTCAAATGAATTCATATGCTAAATACACATGTCCCATAGCTCCTCGCTTATGCACATGGTGGCGGGGACAGCGGGCGCTCCTCTGGGCTGGCCCAAGCTGTCATGGTGCTATCCCATGGGCTGGAGGGCGGGTGCTACTCTGGGGCCACCATCCACCACAACGCCTCCTCAGCCACTGTGGGCTGCTCCCCCAGCGGGCAAGCAGGCGGGCGGGCAGGTGGTCAGGCCACACTAATTACAACTTATAAATAAATAGATTCATGTAGCAGTGACTTCACATGTTTTACCATATCCTTATCTCCCTGTTTTAATCTTCTTCAGAATGCTTTATTTGTGTCTCACGTGTTGTAGTTTAATTGTAGCCTACCCCTTCCCCAGAATATAAACGACATGAACACAGGGACCTTGAACATTTTGTTCACGGCTGTATTCCCATGCTAGGTACAAAGGCCCTGGCATGAAATTGGAGCTCGAAAAACACGTGTAGGGTGGATGGATGATTAGGTTGCTAATGGGTGATTACCTGGTTTGCAAGGTAGTTCTGAAGATCAGAGACAGTGCATCTGAAGCAACTAATGCAGCGAGAGGCCCTCATAACTCTCAGACAAAGATGGTGATTGTTACATCGATAAAAAGGCACATAACAAAAAATACAGGAAGGGCTTATTCTAAAAAAATAACTGAGCATATTTCTGGAGCATGAACATGTCTACTACAATATGCTGTACCATCTTCATAAATAATTCTGCAAAATCTCTGCCACAGGCCTTCATGCAGACCTCTCCTTCCCCATGCTGCACACCTGAGCAGCCCTTCTGGCTTGTTCCCCCAGGTCTTTGCACTCGTGGACCCCCTCCCCATCTGAAATAGCATGGGAGGTGGGCTCAGGCAAGTTATAAAGTGATGATTTGGCCCCCGCCCCACAGTTAGGGATGTCCCAATTACAGGTTAGTTTGCACTTGGAGTCAGAGCCAACTGAAACATCAGATTGTGTGTGTGTGTGTGTGTGTGTGTGTGTGTGTGTGTGTGTGTGATTGGGGATTGAACCCAGGGGCATTCTAACTCTGAGCTCTACCTCTAGCCATATATATAGAACATATATATATTTTTTAATTTTCTTTTTTTCTTGTGGTACTGGGGATTGAACCCAGGGACATTCTACCTCCAAGCTACACCCCTAGTCCCATTTTTTATTCTTTATTTTGAAACAGGGTCTCACTAAGTTGCGGAGGGCCTCACTAAGTAGCTGAGGCTAGCTATGAACCTGCAATCCTCCTGTTTCAGCCTCCCAAGTACTGGGATTACAAGCATGCACCATCATGTCCGGTTCAATATTTTTTAATTTTCGAAACAGGGTCTCACTAAGTTGTGGAGGGACTCACTAACTTACTGAGGCTGGTCTCGAGCCTGCGATCCTCCTGTCTCAGCCTCCCAAGTACTGGATTACAGTTGTGTACCACCACACCCGGCTATATCAGACTCTTGATAAATTGTCAGCAGCTACACCTGGTAATACCAGGTTATTGATCTTTTTCTCCTTAATTTTCAGAGACACCCTCCATGGAGTCTGTGAAAGGTCTTTGTGCTAAGATGGGAAGATTGAGTCAATAATCTAAAATCACTCTAAAATGCTGAACCATAAATTACTGTGCCTTTGCCCTTTTTATGTTCTGAATTTTAAACAATTGTAGAAAAGATAAAACAGGGTTTTCATGAAATACTGTGTCTGAAATGGGGGTCCCACATTTTTCCTAGTAAGTTTTGTGTGTGTGTGTGTGTGTGTGTGTGTGTGTATGTGTGTGTGGTACTGGGGATAGAACCCAGGGGCATTCTACCTCTGAGCTATACTCCAAGCCCAATTTTACTCTTTTAATTTGAAACCAGGTCCCACTATGTTGCTGAGGGCCTCACTAAGTTGCTGAATCTCGAACTTGTGATCCTCCTGTCTCAGCCTCCCAAGTACTGGGATTACAAACATGTGCCACCACACTTTATTTTTTAATTAATTTTTTTGCAGTACTGGGGGTTGAACCCAGGGGCATTCTACCTCCGAGCTGCACCCCCAGCCCAATTTTTTATTCTTTATTTTGAAACAGGGTCTCACTAAGTTGCAGAGGGCCTCACTAAGTAGCTGAGGCTGGCCGTGAACCTGCGATCCTCCTGTCTCAGCCTCCCAAGTACTGGGATTACAAGCGTGTACCACCACACCCGGCTGCCACCACACTTTAATAACAGAGCTATTGTGTTCCCACTCAGCACAGCAATAGCCCGGGAGTCTTTTGGTTTTACTAGAACCTCAGGAACCAAATGTCACAGGATTCCTCTTGCAGAAAGAAACCGAGATCCAGAATAACCAAGTGGTAGTTAGTGAGTTTCTACCCCTCGTCCATGCCACGAATTCTGCTTTAAATAATGAAAGTCTTCGTGTGGCATTAACGTGGTAGCTAGTCTGAGCAGTAGTGAGCTGCCATGCTGTGGTTGGCTAACGAAGCCTGGCCACTCAAATGCCAGGAAGAGTTGGGCTGCTCATGAATACGAGTAGTTCTGACCAGGTTAAAGGGAGAAAGTTCACTCTCCACTTAACTCTGCCACAAAAACAAAAAGTGTCCTTCCAGTGATAAATAGCAACAGACTGTGGACCTCAGGGCTAGAGAACAACAGAGAGCTGTAGAGATTATAGCTAGAATAGTATACCTCATCGGAAGGAGGCGTCGACTCTCAAACTTCAGACTGTTGTTCCACGAACACGAGCCTGATGTTGTCAGATCTTCATGTGCATGGGTATTAGCCAGAAATCTAGATTTCAGGGTGAGATTTACCAATTTTAGTTACTGTTGTCATTTAGTTATAGCTAATAACAATGTGTTTATTTCTAAATAACCCGAGGACTCTGGATGTGTCAGGACCGTGTAGTCTTACTCATTTCCTCTGTCATTTGCACATAATCACGTGTCGAGTCCCAAACCTCCACTGGGGACTCTGACCTGGAGTTCTTGCAAATGAGGCCAACGGCATGAATTTGAGAACCAAGTCAAGTGTGTTGTTTGCTCAATGGAAGGCCGTGTAGACAGCTGCTCAGAAGTGATTCCAGCCCCCCTTGCTCCATGCAGCCTCTGCAACCCCTCCCCCAGCCCCTCAAGATGTCAGGAGACATCCCCTGGGCCCCATCTCAGGGGGCAATCCCAGTCTGCCCACACCAGACCATAGCTTGTTGCTGTGCTAGTCAGCTTTCCATTACTGTCACAAAATACCTGAGATATAACCAGCTTAAGAGAAAAATATTTATTTTGGCTCATGGTTTCAGAGGCGTCAGTCCATGGTTGGTTGGTCTGTTGGTTTTGGGCCTTTGGCAAGGCAGTACGTCATGGGGGGGGTGCATGGTAGATGAAGCTCCTCTGGCAGCCAGATGAAGTTTCTGGCAGCCAGAAAACAGAAGAGAGGAAGGATCTGGGGTCCCAATATCTCCTAACTTCCTTCTGTAGGTCCCCTGCTAGAGGTTCCACCATCTCCCAATGGTCCAAGGAGCTGGCGACCAAGCCTTCAACACATGGGCCTTTGGGGGATATTAAAGATGTGAATTTCACCCATCCAATTCTGTAGGAATCCTGTTCATCACCAGTCTTCTGAAAGGTCACACAAGGGGCTTGCTGTGGCACCGCTTCTGTTCTTGGTGCAGTGCATTTTGTGGGCCCTGGCAGGCCAGGAACCAGTGCTTTGTGGTCCTGAATAATATTCATATATTCTTTGATAATTTCGTTTCCTCCAAATTTTGATTCTTTTAAATCTTCCCAATAGTCCTGTTTCTCATTTCAATTTCCTGTGTGTCTATTTAATGTACAAGAGGTTTCAACATCTTATCTTTCTTGTTATGTTTTAAACTTTTTTTTTACTTTTTAAGAGTGTTTTCTTATTCTCCTGTTTCTTTTTCAAGACAGCATGATAGTCTTTCACGAATGTCATATCCTTTCTTCTCTCTAACATGGTATTAGCTATCTTTTAGACTTCTTTCCCCTTCTCTGTATTATGTGTCATGTTGTATTTTTTTTTTTTTTGCTTTAGTATCAGTTACCTGTCCCACGTTGCAGGCTTCCCATGAACATTGGGTGGTCTTTTGTTATCTGTCAGTATTAAAAACAAGGTAAAAACCTGCATATATGGGGGATCTGGGAGAGGAAAGTAGATGAAGGGTGGGTTTTCTGTACCATAAGTAGGTAGGGGACCAACTGCTTCATCTGGGGGCCTCCCAGAATCACTTAGCTTTTCTCTGTCACAGACAGGGCCTCCAGAGACCAAGCGCTGACTTTCTTGCCCTGGATGGTGGTGACCGAATGATGGACGAGAGAATGGATGTCACTCTCTTGCTTTTGAATTGCAGAGTGTCTGAGGGTGTCCTTATTCAGTATGTTTTTTACTTAAACCCCTTGAGTTCAGTTCCGTGCCTCTTCCTTGGTTTCCATAGCATTTGCATCTCACGATGTAGAACGTTTCTGATTCAATTTCACCACCACCAAAGGAAAATAAGACAGAGGCTGCCCAGTTAAATTTGAATTTCAGATCAACGAGGAATACTTTTTTTTTTTAGTTTGAGTATGTCTCGTGCAGTTCTTTGTTATCTGAAATTCAAATTCCACCAGGCCTTCTGTATTTTACCTGGCAACTCTATCTAAAGCATAAGTCTGGGTGTGGAGGGTGGGGAGAGAAGGGTGGGACCAACAGCATTGATGTCAGAGGCCTGGGGACCTGGGGTGTTGGGGGCCATCTTAGCCTACGCAGTGAGGCCACCATTTCGGACCCGCTTAACCATGTACACAGTACATGCTAGGTGGAAATTGTCTTCATGCAGACAAGTTTTCCTGGACAGGATGGAACCGAAACGTGAACAATGATGATCTCCTATTCTCCCTGAAATATTCACCTTGCCACTCCCTACTCTTAACTTGTGATCTTCTTCCCATTTGCTTTGTTTGAAGCCTTAATATAAGAAGGGCCCTGGTTACAGAAGGCCAGGAGAATTTGTCATCTCTATTTCCTCCCCGACCCCCCAACTATTAAATTCTTTCCAAATTATTATATCAGACTTTGTGTCGTTTTCGTGCAAGAAGACTATTGATCAGGAAGCTGCCTGGTACAGTGACCTTCCGTGGCTGGAACCACAGAATAATCTTCAGGAAGCTGTCTGGTGCAGCGACCTTCTGTGGCAGGAACCACGGAATAGTTTTTAGGGAGCTGCTTAAAGCAGCAACCTTCCGTGGTGGGACTACAGAACAAGCAGCGTCCACCAGAGCACCCAATACTGGGAGAGCCCACGGTTCCTACCACAAACTTTCAGTCATCTCCATCTGGCCCTATTCTTCACCCTGGCCTCATGGTAGAGGTGCCTTCATATCCTTTGCCCCTCCTGAATTTCTAAGGCATCTTGTCCTCCTCTCACTGACATGGATCTCTGCAAACTCCAGACACTCAGATTTCTCTGGTGCGGCCCCCATATTTTAGTTCATCTAACATGCAGTCTATTAGAGGATGCACCACTGTAATGGATGATTAAGAAGCCAACAATAATGCCAAGGACAACTGTGAGATACCTCCAATTCTAAGGGCCATCCGATTTCAGAGATGTTAAGATATGAAAAAGATGCCACATTTCAGAATCCATGAAATATGGTACTTCCTCTGTTGTCTCTTACCCCTGCCAAAATTAAACTAGCATCTCTTCCTTACTATCTCTTCTTCCATCCTCTTTGGTCCTTGTCGATTCAGCCCTTCCTAAAAAGCCATATTTTTCCCATTTTAGAGGAATTTCAGGGGATAGCCGAGATTCGTGCCTGTGTTTATTCCTTGTTTCTGTGCTCTTTTAGATATACCGGTCATTTGGCAGACAGAGTGCATGAGATTTGGCTTCTTGTTTCCTTCTGTCCCAAGCAGAGGTGGTGGCAGCATGGTGCAGTGATGGGTGAACAAGGGCTCCCCTGGCCCTGCTCAATCCAGCCTCCCCTAGCTGTTGACAAGCTCCTGCCAGATATACCAGAGCTGGCTGACCACAGCCCAGAGAATAACTTATTTCCACCCTTGGTGCTGAGATGCTGAAACTATTTCAGAACTAACAGAAGCTTTGAGGTATGAGCAGCTCATTTTTAAAGGTCAGGAGATCAGGTAATAAGCCCCCATGCCAAGCCAGACAGCAGGAATGACGGGAGCAATTTATCTTGCTCTATTCTTTATGTCCATCCCTCAAAAATCTCCCTGACTCTCTCATCCTCTCGCCTTTTGGCATTCTCTTTTTGTCTTTGCTGATAAAAAGAGATCTTTTCCATCCTTCTCTGTTTCTATAACTTGTTTTCTTTTCCTTTGTTTTCTTTCTTTCATTCATTCAGCTATGTGGGGAGGCTGTTCTTGGGTACAGGGGACACAGAAGTGAACAAAACAGACAGCAGTGACCAATCACAATGCGCTTTATTCAGGAGGGCTGGGGGGAAACTGATAGAATGGAGGAGCAAAAGGTGTGATATGTTACAAAGTCATCAGTGCGATGGGAGAAAAGAGAGTTAGAGGAGGGTGGGGTTGGATGGGGCAGCCATCTTAAACATGGCGGACAGATAGGGGGCAGCCATCTTAAACATGGCGGATGGATAGGGCGCTGTCATCTTAAACATGGTGGATGGATAGGGAGCTGCCATCTTAAACATGGTGGATGGATAGGGAGCTGTCATCTTAAACATGGTGGATGGATAGGGAGCTGTCATCTTAAACATGGTGGATGGATAGGGAGCTGCCATTTTAAACATGGTGGAATAGGAAATTCTCATCAAATGGAGACCTTGGAGGAAAGGCCTGAGGAGTCAGGGATGGAAAGAGCCAGCTGATCGGTTCTCTGGGGAGCAGGGGAGTATTCCAGGCAGAAGGATTAGCAAATATAACTGCCCTGAGGCAGGAACATGCTGGGGGAGGTCAGAGAGCCTGGGGCAGCCATGGCTGGCTGGACTAAGCAAGGGACTGTGACCTGCGGAGGAGTTGTCCAGACCTAACAGGGCTGTGCCATCACTACAGTGCCCTCCTGCTTCTTCCGGAGGTGATGCGAGGAGCCCTCCACCTCTGCATTCTCCACCTCCCAGAGGCACCTGTGCCATCCAACCTGTGCTTTCTCAGGACCGTGCAGACTCTGCGCTTCCCTTGCTTTCTAAACCTCCTCCTCATTTCTCAATTTCTGTTGAAAAACCAAGTTGGGCCAAACCCAGTCCCTTCCTCAGCGACAACTCCCAATTTTGGAATCCTTAATTTCCCCCCATTTGATGCCCTCATTTGTTCATGCTTCTCCCCTGTAGGAAATAGACTGGTGGTGATAATATTCTTTTCTAATTTCCAAAGCTGCAAACCTGGGTAAATCACCTCGAGGATTGAGGACCATAAAAAGCCCGTGCAATGTTCTCACTCTTTAATTTTTAGCTCAGGGATATAATCTGACAAATTACCCTTTATCTCATTTATGGTGACTAAGATTCACCAACTTTCCTTGGAGCTAAAGGGGAAGGTAAAATACTACTTTGGGGAGGAAGGGGAAATTAAATTAGTTCCTGGGGTGCAATTATTAACAGCAAATCTAATGTAATCATCTAGCAAGTGCCACGCATAACCCCGGCTCTTGAAAGAGAAGTTTGTCAATAAATACAGCCTGTGTTCTCTGCCAGCTTTGCTGGCACAAAAAAAGAAAACATTTTAGGGTTCTCTCAAGGTTGAAGGAAGAATCCGTCTTGATCGCATCCATTTAAGGATAAAAATCATAAAACAAAAGGCTGATAAAACAAAGCACCCAGCTCTCATCTGTTCTTAAGGAGCAGTGTCAAAGGGTCTAATTTAATCATTGAGTGCTATTAAGTAGAAATTAGGTTTCCATGGAGGCAGTGGCGTTAGACTCGGCAGGATCCGGCTTCTCATTTGCTCGTCTTTTCCTCTGTAGAAAACAGACTGGTGATAAAAGTCTTTTCTCATTCCCACAGTGGCAACCCTGGGTGGTGGGGTGGCCTCTTTGGTCTAAGTGCTCTGGGAAGGGATTATATTCTGGCTGTGGAAATATAAGAACGAAACAAATCCATGACTTGGGTTCAACACTGGTCTTAACTGGGGGTCTGAAATTAGGAGTCTGCAGCTCTGGGGTTTTGATTGGCTTACCTAGGGGGGACCAAACGAGTCATGTATCTGAACACACTTTGAAAAGAAGTAGCATCACAGGCTGGGCATGGTGGCGCACGCTTGTAATCCCAGTACTTTGGGAGGCGGAGACCGGAGGATCCGGGTTCACGCCCAGCCTCAGCTCTCTCTGTCTCTCTGTCTCTCTGTCTCTGTCTCTCTCTCCTTAGTGAGGCCCTCCATAACTTCGTGAGACCCGGTTTCAAAATAAAGTATAAAAAATAGGGCCGGGGGTGTAGCGCGGAGGTA
>PVJS01037528.1:0-19868 GCA_004027185.1 Glis glis
ATCCTCCGGTCTCCGCCTCCCAAAGTACTGGGATTACAAACGTGCGCCACCACGCCCGGCTCCACTTTACTTTTAGTATAGGTATTAATGTCTTGATATTTTTATGAAAATTTGATCTTACATTGAATCTATAATTAGAATATTGTATATCGTGCTGTAACCCATTTTCATAAAATTCAGCAATGAACTGAAGAAATTGACAATTATATACAGTGAGTAACTATTAGTGCCAAATGTGGCAGTAAATACTAAAATGCCCGTATTCCAAGGGCGATACTTTAGCTGGGGACGTAGAGGATGCAGGACATGGAGACAAATACCTGTCATCCAATATGTAAAGGAAGTACAACAAGAGAGGTAACAATAATGCTTTCAACTGGGTCCAAGGCGGTAAGTTCTACTTTAGAACCTTCAATGCTAATCTGTCAAATTAGGGTAAGTACAGAAAAGCAGTTGGTATATGTTATGAACAGAATTTTGTCACCACCCCCCAATTCACATATCAAAGCCCTAATCCTTAGTGTGACTGAATTTGGATATAGGTTCTTTGAAGTGGTAATTAAGGTTAAATGAGGTCATAATGGTAGGACCCTAAATTGGTATAACTGATGTCCTTTTAGGAGGAAAAGAAGAATTAAGTCTTTTAAATATCCTTACCTGCCACCTGTTTACATCCTTTCCTGTGAACTTGTACAGAGGAAAGGCCTTGTGAGGACACAGCAAAAAGATGGTTGTCTATGAGCCAGGAAGAGAGGCTTCACCAGAAACCAACCCTGCTGGCACTTGACCTGGACTTCTAGCCTCCACAACTATGAGAAAAATAGATTCCTATTGTTTAAGCCACCCAGTCTGGGTATCTTGTTATGGCACAGCTGCTTTATACAGTGCATTTCTAATTTAAGAAATAGATTGACAGAGATGAATCATGCAGTCCTAACATCCACCTTTAAGATGAGTTGTTCCATTGTCTGCACAGACCTTTACTTATACAGCTACAGCTGTATCCACATGGAAATACTATTAGGTACTATACTATAGTATTAGGTACTATACAATAGTACCTAATAATAGTACCTTTATAATAGTTTAAAGGTACATTAGAGTACCTTTTCTTCCCATTTATATTAAGATATGAAGGCTCTTGTCTTTGAAGAGTTCATACTCCATGTGAAGATAAGACATGTAGACAAATATCCATAATATAAATTAGAAAAGGAGGTACCAAAAGAGAAGTAAAAACTGTGTGGTATGTTAGTTCAGAAGTGAGAAGATTATTTCCACCGTGGGTTGGGGGTGGTGGAGAAGGCACGCTGTAGGTAAGAATATGTGGTTGGAGTTGTAAGAAGGATAAGAAAACCTTGTAAGATATGGCATTTGCACCCATCCCAGTCATTCTCATTAGTACAACACTGGCATTTTGGGTTGGATAATTCTTTGTTCTGTGGGATTATTCAGTGCATTACAAGACATGTAGTATTTTTAGCACCCTCCTGACCCAGCAACACCCTCCTGACCTTGTGATGTTTGTATATTACCCAACACATTTCCAAAGGCTACTCAGCAGCAATATCTCTCCTAGGAGAGAACTAGAGGCAAACTTATAAGGATGTAAATTTAGAAAACAGCAAACATTTCAAATAAAAATTATTAAAGGACTGATTAAAGAGCTAATAGATATGATTCTAAAATGCTGCATATGGAAAACTGTAACATGTAAATTTTAATATTTTAAGTCTTGCTCTCCTCTTTTAAGTGTTCATTAAATTTATTCAGATAATCCCCATTTTCATTTTGAAACTTTTCATTTCATTGCTCAACAAAGAAAAGTAAATGCATCTTTCCTTGGGTTTCCATGCACCCTTAACTGATTTTTTACTTTAAAGATTTCCCTAAATGGTGTGATTGTGTCCTGGGCTGAAGATTTAAGGAGAAAGGATGGGAAGTGGCAAAGACAAAAAGGAGTATGCTGAAGAGAACCTATGCAACCGAGGTCCCAATTGGGATCTAAAAGATTATGATTGATTCCATTGCAGATCAGGTTCTCCAAAAAGTAGACGTCAAGACGGAGTTTAGCTTTGAGGGTGCTTATCAAGAAGTGCCTCTAGGACCAAAAGCTGTGAAAAAGAAGGTCCAGGGAGCAAGAGTGGGCAGAAGCTGAGTTGACAGGACTAGGAACAGCCTCAGCTGAGCCCACAGCAGCTCTGCAGCTAGAAGAGCCCTTCCAAGTTGCTCATAATTAGGCTGAAATGGCCAGACTTCCCACCTCCCCTTGCCCCCAACCATCACCAATCCATCAGTTCACCGCGTGTGGGTGACTGAGGCGGCACATGAAGGCGGCCTGCCCACCGCACTCCCAGCAGCAGTGGTATCAAGTCCTCCACAGAAGTGGTATCTGGGTAGGCTGCAGTTTCCACCACTGCCATTTTTTTTTTTTTTTTTTTTTGGTAGTGGGGATTGAACCCAGGGGCACTCTACCTCTGAGCTACAACCTTAGCCCCTTTTTATTTTATTTTAAAACAAGGTCTTGCTAAGTTGCTGAGGGTCTCACTGTTACTGTGGATAGCCTTGAATCTGCAATCTTCCTGTCTCAGACTACGAAGTACTGGGATTACAGGCATGCACCACCACTACTTCCTTTTAAAAAAGTGGAAACACAGGAGCAGAAAGTAGTCAGTTACAAAACTGAGTCTAAAACCTAGAATTATTAATCACGCCCTATTTCTCATTATTTTTAGCAAAACAATAACTATTTTGCAAAGAATTTGAAGGAAATATTTACTAGGTTTATGGAATTTTCTTGACTAGGAGAAAGAAATGAGTCCAAACAATTCTAGATAGGTTTTTCAGAGAAAACTAAAATGTCAAATTTGTTACTATATTATGAATTTCAGACATCCAGGTTTTATTTTTGTGTGGCTTTATGTTTGCTCCACAGGACACTGTGCTTCTGTTTCCTACAGATGTTATAAACATATATTTGTGCCTTCCTTTTCTAAGTTTTCACTGGATCTCAATAGGAAAGAAACATAAATTGATAGTAATCAATGCTGGTAGTCTACGTGTGCACTTTGTTTAGCAAGCTGACAAATCTTTCTGGTTCTTCGTTTTCTAATTTTACTTTAAAGTGGTTAGAAACAATACAGTAATTTCCCACTTAAAATGCTGTGGATAGTAATGGGAATATAAGCTCTTTGCCTAGATGCTTAAGAACTACTTTTTAATATCATGCTTCCCCATCAATATATTTCCGCCACACCGTCTCTTCTGGCCTGTGCACTTGCCGCGCTCCTTCCACACTGTCCCCTCTGCCTGAACACTGCCCTCAGGTCAATCACCATGCAGTCCACTTCCTTTCCTCTCCCACGTGCCAGCATTAAGGTCATCTCCTTGCAGGTCCACATCATCTGGAGCAATCTGCCCTGCCTAAGTCTTTCGTATTAATCTATTTTATTATCATGGTAACAAAAATTACCTCAGATCATTTTGTTTATATATTTATCTGTTACTCACTACTGTCTCTGTAGTACATAGATTAGTGTCTGGCATTTTAGTATTCTGTAATTACTCATTTGAAAGAATGAATACAGACAATGAATTAATATTTATAATTCATATGACTTTAAAAACACATCAGAAACACAATAATGGTAAAATTATTTCAGGGAAAATCAATTCATTCTGTATTTTAAAAATAATACTAAATAATCGAAGGGACGGCTATTCTGCATTCTAGTATCATAACTTTTATTAAACAAGCTCTAAGATGTTTATATATGTGAGCTTTCCTTAACAGCAAAAGGATGTACAAAACAACTATGTTTCTGTGCCCATAAATAATGTTTTGTTTTGTGGTACTGGAACCCAAGGGCATTCTACCTCTGAGCTACACCGCCAGACCAATTTTATTTTTTTTTTTATTTTGAAACAGGGTCCCACTAAGTTGCAAAGGGCCTAAGTTGCTGAGGCTGGCCGCAAACCTGCAATCCTCTGTCTCAGCCTCCCAAGTACTGGGATTACAGGCGTGCGCCACTATGCCCGGCTCAAATAATATATTTTTTGAGGTAACATATTTGCCTGTGTGAAACACATTCCATCTTCTTACTGGTAAAACAAGAAAAAATGTTGAGAATTCTTGAGGGTAATTTCCCAATTTCACATTAAATACAAGCCTATGATAAAGAAAGTCTGTACAAGAGAGACAAACAAAAACAAGTCATAAATTAGGTTGCTAGGCTTACAATAATATTTTTGCAAGAAGCTTTTATAATTTTTGGCTGACTTTTAAGCTAGAAATATAAGATGTCCCAAAAGATTCATTGAGCTCAGGAATTCGAATTCTGACAGGGTCAAATGGAATGTCCTTTGTGATCCTGGCTGAACATTTACCCTTCTACTCAACTATGGCTTGTTTCATTTCTCAAAGTCTGTACTTGTGATGGCACATTCAATACTTTAATTAGGCAAGATATTAAATTCTTATATTCAACTACACCTGTTTCAAGTTACAAAGTTCTATACATGTTCTTTGGTTTGTATTAGGGAAAAATTCTTTTATTTACCTAGACTCTTTCTAGTAGTTCTTCCTATCAACTCTGTAGTTAGTTCAGAAACCTGCTTCTTGGTGGGAAATACCATGTGGACACTATCACATCATTCATTTTCATGTGACTTTAATTTGATCTTCTTTCAGACATTATTTTTTCAAGATCAAGAAAGAATTATTAGGTATAGGAAAGCCTGGTCTAAAAAAGCACATTTTCTTACAGAGGGCAGAGACATAACTGGGATTGATGTGAGGATCATCAGTCACAAGCAGGCAAAACCTCTTAGTATCTGAAGAAGAACTGATACAATAAAGGAAAGACATCTTACATATCAGGATGTATAGTGGAAATGAGCATAGATAAATGCTAGAATTAGTTTTAATGCATTTCACAGGCCAAATTTTAAGAAGTAACCAATCACTAACTGAAATTAATATTAGTTTCTCCAAGTTATCAAGCAATTCTACAAGTGTAGAACATCTGGAAAAATAAAAATGTATCCTTGAATGTAGGCAAGAAATTTCAGTAATCATTCACGAAGAATGATTCTATGCTGTACCACAGACTAATTGATCTTCTGTGTTTTGTATAGGATGTTATGTTAAACAATGTAATTCAGAAAAAAAAAATGGGCCTTTCCCATGTTTTACACTCATATTTTAGTAACCTCATAAAATTAAAAATGTTTTCCAAATGAAATGTCAAGATAACTTTTTATTTTACCCAAGTGATATTGTAATAAGTCCAGGGTGGCATAGTTACTAGCCTCAAGGAAACAGAACAAGTACAAAGCTAAGTTAAAGGCAACTTTATTACAATACTTTTCCAAACTTCAAAATGCATTTATCACTGAATTTAGATCTAATATATAATACATTATATTACAAAGCGGAAAGCATTTCTGGTCAGATATTTAGCTTCCATGTATTGCTGAAAACATAGCTTCCTAACAATAGCAGCAACACACAGTAGTTTATAACACTATGTAAAATATTTCTCTGGTATCTCAGAATAATTCATATTGCAATTTATTTTATGTTATTTCCCTCTGATTTAAAAATGAAGCAAAATTATTTTTCTTTATCTTACTAGTTAATATCTAGAAATTCACTATTCCCTAAAAACATCCACCAGTTTAGATACATTTCCTTTGATAGAAAGTAGGACTTTGAATCTAACCAAACTAAAAGAACACTCTACTTCCCCATTGCAAACAGGGGCAGAATTCTTTTTTCTTTTTTAGAGCCAAATTTTGGCTTCCTTCTCTTCATACAACCACCCTGATAGTACCTGCTTTCAAAGATAGGTAAATCTACAATGAACTATTATCTTATAAAGTTTTCTATGTTTAATCTTGCCTCCTCATATTTGCATACTTAATTTACAATCAACTTTGGACATCTCATAATAATGAACTTAAAAGTAATTTTGGGAAAGATAATCTTATAAAGGAAGCATTTTCCAAATTAGACAAGGATATTATTTGCTCATCTGCCTCTGTTTCAAACAACCAACCAAATCCAAGTTATGAAAATAATTCCTTTTCCAAGGTTACTACCATAGTAACAATGGAAACAGATGTCAATCCACTGAACAGGTCTAGTCCCTTCATTTTCTTTCTTTGGTTTTACATTTGTAAGCTACCAGCTAGCACAAAACATGTTCATCTTCCTTGTTTTCATGGCAATAGGAAATTGTTAGAAAAGTATAGAAAAGGTTCTATTTTTTCATAAGGCAAATTTAATACAGATTTTGCTATGAAGTTGAAAAGGAAAAAAATGAATGAAAAGGTATGTGCTGGCTGCTTGGGGGGCAAGGCTCATAAATCACTGTACGTTAAGAGCACGTGCTGAAACTTCATGGTGCCAGTCACGTAATTTTGTGTATTTGGGACTAAAGACGTGAAGGGGTATCTTTTCCCTGTGGAAATAAAAAAAAGAGTGATAGAAAAGTCGTAAGAAAGAGAAAGAAAAAGATTCTACACTAATTCCATCATGCAGAAAACATGCCATGTAGAAGCATAATTTCACGTAGCTGTTTTGTTAAATAGCAAAGATTTCAAAGGTAGAACTTTTTAGAAATACTAAAATTAATCTACAGAATCCTCTTGGAAACACCAATTTTTATGCCGAAAATAAAGTGACTGCAAGACAACACATGAACTCATTCACAGAGATATGTACTGTTAGCAAAGCACCCCAAATACACCATTCTTTCTACTTATTTCACTACCAAAGAGAAGATGACTTACACATATGATCCAGACAACATTTACTAATTTGAAAATCTGTAAATTGTACGTTTAGGTCACAATAAAGACACCACAACTAAATGCTTAGTTTCTATTTGCAAAGACAAAAAGCCATACCAATATACTTGAAATTTCAAAAAACCAAAATGAGACCATTCACAAAAGAAAAGCATTCAACTTACAAAAATACAGAGAACTTACTTTGCCTTCTTTGTATTATCAGTTTCAGATTCTTTCACTGAAATATAATAATATCCAGTATTAGTTTGCTTTTTTAAACTTCAAAATCAATTAAGCAATCACCTGTGTCAATATCAAATGTTTAAGTTTCATGGAGCCACTAAGAAAAATTACATACCATATGTTATTGGTTAATATATTATAATCAGTACTCCTTCTTCTCCTCCTCTTCCCAATGTAAATCTCCCAAAATGATGCTTTATTTATAGTACTGATATTATGCATAGACTAATTTAAAAGTAAACTGTTCCCCGGTTGTTTTCCAATAACTGCCAATAAGTCTAAATGCTACTCTCTAGGGGAAAGAACACTAATCCATCAGGATTCCTATAAGTTCACTTACGATGTTCAGTCCCGGTGATCTGGGCGAGGATTCGAAAAGAGCGAGACTGGGTTGTCCCAGTCCTTGGACGCCAGTCTTCAGTATCCTCAATCAGTCTCTTCTTGCTGGCATCACTGTGAGTAGGTATGTGATAAAACTCTGTATTGCGCTCCACAATGTGTTTTCTTGGTGGGCTACGGATAAGAAGGAAAAAAAAGAATTAAAAATCTTAAATTATATTGAGGATAAAATATCCTCTACTGAATTAGTTGTAATTTATACAGTTAGTCCTCACTGTTCCTTTTATATAGTTTGCTTGTGTGAGTATACTAAGCCTCAATTATTTAAAAAAAAAGAAGTACCTTTCTAAAATTGACTTAGCTTTTTATTGTGTGTGTGTGTATGTGTGGTACTGGAGATTGAACCCAGGGGCATTCTACCTCTGAACTATACCTCCAGCCCTATTTTTTAAATTTTTATTTTGTAACAGGGCCTTGCTAGGTAGATAAGAGTCTCACTACTTGCTGAGGCTGTCCTTGAACCTGTGATCCTCCTGTCTCAGCCTCCCCAGTACTGGGATTTCAGGCATGCACCACCACACCCAGCTTAGCTTCTTTTTAATTAGTAAAATAAACAAACAAAAACAAATAAACAATGCACTTACAGTGTTAATACAAACTAATACTGTAAGAATCTATTCAGCAGAAATATTACCGTTTAGGTGGGATTTTCCTTTTAATTGAGAGAAGAAGGCAGCAGAAGAAAGATTTTCAACATGAAGAAAAGGAAAGGAAAAAGAATAAGAAAAAAAGAACTAGAAAACTAAAAGTCTACTGTAGTCAAAAATCAAACATTTTTAAATTACTTGTATTGTCACCATACACCATATAAAATAAAGGTATGAACCATGATTTAAAAATAGTTAAATATCAATATGCTGCTAGGATGTAATAGCTTTCACTAGGCTTAGAAACCAAGAATGGTTTAGCATAGGCTACACCGGCAACTCCGAACAGAATTTTGAAAAGGGTCACAATCGTTATTTTCCAGTATTCACATTCATATGTCCAGATATACCTTATCCTAAATAAAATTAATGTATAAGATCAGCACAGTAAAGATGATATGTGGGATATTATAAACCATTGGGATATTTATCAAAAAATAGGACTGAAATCTTGACTCTATCACTTTTCAGATGTCTTATTTTGAACAAGTCAGTTTCACTGAGCATCAGTTGTTTTCATTGATAAAGCAAGAATATTACAAAGTAGTGCTGCTCTGAGGATTAAATGCAATAAATAACGTATGTCAAAAAGAGATGTAAACTACACAGTTCAAGAACTTTGAGTTTGCTAAGAACATTCAGTTTTCTAACAGCAAAAATAATATACATTTTAACACTTTAAGATATATTAAACATAAAAAAACTCTCTGCTTCTCTCCCCTCATAACAGGACAATGCACACTGCTGGAGGGTATGACTTTAAAATTTCAGAAGAGAAAAGGGAATGAGAGTTACAAGTAGCAGACTACTGGCACAAGATCTGAGTAGAAAAAGTGCTCTAAACGTGGTCAGATGTGGGTGGCAAGACCTGCTAGGCTTAACTTACTGCTGTAAAATCATGGCGCTATCAGTATGTCACATGACTACTATCATTTTAGAACAGTTAAACTATCAAAACTGTCTTAATATACTGGAGTTTTCCCCAATGCAGAACACAACAGAATTAAAGTCAGTAACATTGGCGTTTGAATCTGACAGATAAAGCTTCCAGCACTACATCCTCCACTCAATGCGTGTTTTATGCAAGTCATTTAACTTCTCTAAGTCTCAGTTTTCCATTTGAGAAATGAGAATTACATCTTAAAGGTTGTTCTAAGGAATAAATAAGATAATGTATGTAGCGTGCCTTCCACTGTTCCTAACCCATAGTAATGATCATCATAATACATTGTTTTATGATTACTAGAAACACAATTGCAATGCATCTTCTAAGACTATGAGGTCATCTGTATATATATGAAAGAACAGAATCAATAATATTTATGTACAAAATAGTAAGATGTATTATGTTATGGTAATATTTCATGATCCCTAAAGTAAAGTATCTAAAAGACTTTTAACTAATATTGAAAAATAATCTAGTCCTTTTGAAGGCATCAAAATTTTTTAAAACTAGGATATAGATAGAGACTACTTAATAAATCGACTTTGGAACATATAAAATAGCTCTTTATATGGAAAAAGTTTATATTCAGCTACTAAATATATTAAAGTGTTCTACAATTAGCAAGTGTAGTTTACAATAAATGATGCCAATTTCAAGACTATTTTTATCCTATGTAAAAGGGTTTGTTTATAAAAATGCAAAACAAGGCCGGGCATGGTGGCGCATGCTTGTAATCCCAGTACTTGGGAGGCAGAGACCGGAGGATCCAGGTTCATGGCCAGCATCAGCTACTTAGTGAGGCCCTCCACAACTTTGTGAGACCCAGTTTCAAAATAAAGTATAAAAAATAGGGCCAGGGGTGTAGCTCGGAGGTAGAACGCCCCTGGGTTCAATCCCCAGTACCGCAAAAAAAAAAAAAAAGCAAAACACTGGTGTTGAACTAAGATACTAAGAATAATAAAATGACACCATTTAAGTAGTATATAGTTTTAACGCACTTGCAGAAAGTGTAATACACCTTAGACTCTGTGTCAGTCACTATGTTTAGAGAATAATTTAATTAATTTTATTTCTAAAAATGTTTGCAGTAGAATGTAACCTTGACTCTCAGGAGCAAGTAATTCACTTCAAAATACAGGCATTTAAAATTAGCAATTTCATTCAAATTTTTTACAAAATACCAAAAAAGTAAAGATGCAAACTTCAACTCTAACTCCAGTGTACAGTGTCGATAATATTTATCCATCCCCCTGAATCCAGCTTTTCCATTGCAGTGTAGACATTCCAAACACACCCATTAGTTCATATGAAGTTCTCTAGTATGAAAAACCTTATGCTCCTTAATATTTTTGAGAATTCTTGTAATGAGATGATATTAACAAGACTTGCTGGTGGTGTTAAGCTGAAAGCAAGATGAAAAGTTTCACAGACACAATGATGAAAATTTAAAAGTGAACCATTAGTGAAGTACTTACACGGTGCCAGGGTTACTGAAGAAGGAATAATACACACAAGAAAGATGTGATAGAAAAGACATTGATGTTCCCAGGATGATGGAACACCGACAGAGATGGGGGGGGGGAGAATAAGATAAAGAGAAAAAAAAATGAAATAGCAAAATTCAAAGCAATGAATTTAAATGAAGATGTTACACAAACACCATGCTTCAAAATAATCATGCAAATAAAGACAAACAAAAATGTGCACATTAGTCAAAATTCTGTTACATTAAGATTATTAGAAGTTTTGCCTGTTTTTAAATCCCCAAAACACTAAAAAAATCACTGCATATATTAATACTAGTTCAAGTCCCAAATAACTGAAAACCAATATCCACTATTTTTTAAATGTCTAGATTTTTATAAAAATTCATTTAGAATCAAATTCTTGTGATCCTAACAAAATGTAGAGATAAAGTAATTCAATGTAACATGTAGAAATAGTTCAATTTATAAAAATCTTTTGGTCTCATATCATAGAAGTATAATATTAATAGTAAGTGTAATCTCTTCATATATATTATCCTGATCATATATTAGAAGAGAATGTTGCACTATTTGAAATTATTCTTTTTTCATAAAATGTAGTGATTATGATGAAAATGTAGGAAGCACAGTGGATCATGAATAATGGGCTATCTCAATTTTCATACCTTCCCTGTTTCTCATTACCACCACCCTCATTCATAAGCAAGTCCCAGCAACTTGAGAATTAGTATGTGGGAAACTCCATGGTTCTGTATTGTCAGTGACATAATCATTACCCAGAAAAGTATATCCAATTTGATGTACTAAAGGAACTTGGCTAATAATGTCCAAGAAGAGACAACTTCAAACCATGATTCATTGATTTACTTGGATAGCCTAAAAGTATACACTGTACAGTTTGTCAACACACTATAGTGTTCTTCAATCCTGCAATTAAGTTCAGTCAAGAGTTAATAATAATTCATTATAAACATAGAGAGAAAAACTGCCTATCAGCTTTAATGTTCTGACTGGTCAGTGTTGCTACATTTCCACATGTCAAGTTTCATAAACCTAACAAAGAACTGAGTTTCACTGAATGGTGGTGGAACACAGGAATAAGCTGATCCCAAGAGTCTGCCTGTATTTACTCTTCTCTAGTCTCTCTTCTGCTTTGCTATTTTAAATAGAAGGACAATATTTTGCAAATTAATCCTTCTTGAACAGAACAGAATTTTAGATGTATATTTAAACATTTTAAAGTTGAGGGAAATGTTTTATGTCAACATGTTGGCAGGTGGGGGGGTGTTCAGTGGTGTGGTGAAAGGCATCAAGTGGAAGGACTGATGTCAATCAACCTAAAGATGCCCATTTGAATACATCAAACTATTATTTCCAAATATTTTAGGAAATGTCCTCAAATGGAACAGCCCACTGCACACAGCAGTGGCAAATATGTCACCGTGACAGCCAGATGACCTGGCCATGGCTGTGCTGCCCACTTGCTTGTGCCCTGAGCAAGCTACAAGCTATAGAAGCCTCATTTCTCTCTCCTGCGACATGGACTGCAATGCTGTTGTCCTTCAGAATTCTTGAAAGGATTTATGTTTAACATATCTGTAGGCACTTTGAAAATTATACAAAAACTGGTTTGTTGTTGGGATAGATCCGTCAACTCAAAACAGTTGCTTTCAGATTAAACTGTAGTTTATGCACATCAATTCACTCAGCCTCTGATTTGATTCTACAGTCATTAAAAATAAGTACTAACTCAAAGTAACAAAAGTAAGTCCAAGTCACAAGCAAGTAACAGAGTGGAAGGCACAACATAATTTGACTTCAAAAGACCTAGGCTCGAATCTTACTTCTGTCACTAACAAGATGCATGACTTGAGAAAATTATATGTATAAAGTTATATTTAAACTCAGCATTCAGTTTAAATGAGAATTAGATCACATACTGTATTTAGAAACATAGCACAAGCAGAGTAATAACTAATACTGACACAATGCATATAATATATAATAAATTAATGAATCTGAATCTAGAATTTAAAAAGCTATATTTAACCTAAATGCTTAAATTTATTTTTTAAGTCCCATTTGTTCCCTTTTTCAAATAAAATTGTTACACTGCAGTCAAGTAACCAAAGTTTTTGTGTAAAAGAAGTTAACTTTAAAAAGACAATAAATCAGGGTTTGAGAATGTTTTACTAATATATTGGTGTGCAATATTCCTATGCATATATGACATGAAACTACACAATCAGTAAGACCACAGCCAATTAAAAAGAAGCCTCTCTAACAACTCAATAGTTAATTCTCTTGGGTATGTCTCAGTTAGATATTGCACATTTCTAATTCTTCTTTACAGTGTGATAAAGAAATTTCAGCACATGTTCAAAATAATCATAAGTTAATTAATACAAAATTATTTTAAGTTCTTATATGATGTGTTTTTGCTTAGTTTTAAAGCTAGTAACCTCTATTCAGTTTAAGGTCAATATGAACAGAACACAAAAACAAGGTTTGAAAGTTATACCATAGTGAATCCCAGGGCCTATGCCAATTAATTGTGACATTAGATAAGTTGGTAGTTATCTCCCTTAACTCATTTCAAAAGTATATGAGCTTTCTATCATACACACATATGTGTGTACATTGAGATATTTAAATCTGCCAGCAACATTGTTTAAATTAAAACTTTCTAGAAAAATCAAAAAGGTTCTTTATCTAGGAAACACTGACTTTTGATATTAATGTGAAAATCAACTCAGTTTTACACATACTATTTACTAGTGGTACAAATGTTTAAGCTTTCTCTTCTATCTTTATCTTTGTCTTCTAACAATTTTGGTTGATATAAATTATATCCCCCCCAAGCACTGCCTCCTTTCAACCATTACACAGCAAACACCACATATATTTTATGACATAACTTTAATACTACTATTTATTACTATAAAGCAATTCACCACAAAATAGCAATGCAAACCAAACTTATTGAAAACACTATGTGTGGTTATTCTAAATTATAGCTCTTTTGCAAAATTTAATTTAATTTTGCAAAATTTAACTTAATTTTGCAAAAACTGGACATTCATGCTGTTTACTCATATATAAATCACCATATTTCCTCTCCAGTAATGTAGATACTAACTTTGTCACGTGTATTTTCTGCAAAAAGAAAAGCATTTTAAAATATTACTACCATATCATTACTTTTTGTATATTCCAAGGCCAGGTTCTTCAAAATACCACATAGAAACTGTTAGAAAAAACTGTAGTCCAAAAGGATTGAAATTAACATAGAGACTTACCTCCTGGGAGCAGTGGCACATTACAATGCAAGGACAAAGGGAAAAGGAAAAGGTACATGAGTTAAACTACTTGTAAAACAGCTTCCCTTCTGCTCTTCATAGGGTAAGGAGAGTAGTAGAGAAAACAGCATACCAAGATCAATAATTTATGCATGTAGAAGAAATATTTAAATTTCTTCAAGTGCCTTAATCATTATTACTTATAAGAAGCAATAGGAATGTTTACACAGTATTATTGAGAAATATTCTCAAAATAGCAATAGAATTTCCAGGTTTTACACTACCAAATAGAATGAACAGCTAATTATGTCTTATATGATGTTTCATTAAAAAGCTCTTGTTCGTGTCTTATGTTTATCAATCCCATACTAATTTGAAAGGGATGTCTATCAAATTGGAAAATTAGCTACCCACCTTAAATCACTTAAAAATTAACAGTCCTTCCAGTGCTTTAAGGAAAAAGGTCAAGCATTTAAGTTTACATCCTTCTGAACTCAAATTTTTTGGTCACTGGTATGTATTATTTTTAAAGTAAAAAGTAACATCTCTTAACTTTACAAGAATTTTATTTTGCCAACATTAAAAACTCTGGCAAATAGAAGAGTAAAAATTTTGACAGAAAACCAGGTTGACACCTGAGGTTGAAAAAGTATTCATCAATATCACAAAACATCTACTCTTCAAGGTAGTACATCAATGACCAGTAAGTGTGTGATTTAATTGTGATTTTTCTAATCTAAATGTCGCGAGAGAAACAGCATTACAGATTTGTCTGAGAATTTCACAGACACCATACTTTGTTTTCAGAGTAGTCAAGTTTTCATTGTCCTAGCATCTGGACAACATTTGAAATCAAATTATTTTTAAACACATCCAGTTTGCATATGCAAAGCGGTACCTTGCTTATTAATGATGTAAAACATGTAATAATCCCTTTTCTTCTAAATTTTGCACAGTACTGAGCAGCAGGCATGTGCTTAATAAATACCTGTTGATTGATTAAGAAACCACCATTAAGGCTCTGAAACTACAGCGTTACTTAGTTTCAGCTTGAAAATAAAGACCTTTAAATAATTTCAAGTTTAACCATTAAAATTGTGCAAATAAAACACAAAATTTAAGCTTGTTTTAAATCCAGTACTTTTCATAACTTCAATTTGCTTTTACCTTTACAGTTTTCCATTAAGAAGACTGTCTTAACAAAACTTCAAGAAGTATTAGGGGAGAAGATTTAACTAAGACACTGATGACCTTCAGTGGACTTTTTTCCTACTGAACCTAGAATTTAATAAACATAGTAAACTTCTGTTTCGGTTTTGTGTGGGGCTAACTTTGGACAGGCAGCATCCTTCTTTCCAGGTTATCTACTTTGATTACCCTAAAATTTATTGTTTTAAAATAGATATACAGGAAAACATTACAACCAAACACACCAACATACTGTTTCTCTTCCTCACATGAAAGAAGAAATAACACTCTTTGAAGGACACTAGTTTTCATCAACAAATAGGTTGCTGAAAACACATGTGCGATCTTATAACCATGGGGATCAAATGAGTTAATAACTTCAACTATTTTTTAAATGTACCCCCAAAAAGGAAAAATTATAGAGTATACTTTTAAAATTTCTGCTAACATTATATATTTAGTGTCCATTGGTTTAAATCCATTCATTTTAGAAAAATCTGTATAATGCTTCTGATGCTATCTAAACATCCCTTGTTGCTGTTTTTTTCATTAGTGTTTCTTTTAAAGACGGAATCAAAACTTTAAGAAGCCACCCACCGTCATAGAGCCATCTGGACAGCCCAGTAGCTGTTCTTCCAGAGCTCCTGCTTCCTCTCTCAGCAGCAGCCTGGAACTCGGCCACCTTCTCTTTCGAATCCCCAGAGTTGCCATGGCAGCGGTGCTACAGAAAGCACTGCCTCTTCATTACGTGAATTAACATTCTCAGAAGGGATTATATCGCACAGAAAGGACCTAGTCGCACAATCAGTTTAATTATATTTTCCTGGGAACTGGCATTGGTGAAAATCCACATGTCCAGATTATTTTCTTCCAGTATACACTTTTGTCACAATAATTATAATCAAAATGATTGTATGTAAATGACTTTGCCTTTAAGTATCTTCACTGAATTCCAAAAAATAAAATAAAATGCCCATCTATAAGTAAAGGTTGCTAAAAACAGATGTGCACTCTTATAACTGTGAGGTTCAAATGAGTTAGTAGCTTTGACCATTTTTTAAAATGCACTCCCAAAAAGGAAAAATTATAAGGACTAAATTCTCAAAAATTTCTGCCAATGTTATATATGTAGTGGCCACCGGTTTAAATTCCTTCATTTTAGAAAAAGTCTATGTAATGCCTCTGATGTTATCTAAATATCCCTTGTTGTTATTTTACATTACTGTTTGCTTTTAAAGAATAAATTCTAGCTAAGTTTATCTGAAAAGAATGCTAGCTATTTGCTCTAAGCTAATGCCTCATACACAGACATGAGTCAAACATTGATTTGTCTTCTGTTTTCTAGACTACTTCCTGGGGTGGGAGGACTTCTTACAAACCCATTTCCTCTCTAGTTAGGGTGACATATGTAAGCTGAGAACAACCACAATCACACTGTTTAAAGTTCTGACAGCCAATAAAAGGATGGAAAATTTGAGGAAGAAAGGTTCAAGATTTGCCTTGCATTGTAAGTGCCAATTGCTCAACGCTGTGCCAGGAACTGAGGAAGAGTTACACAATATGTTACATGGTCCATAACACATCAAAATGCATTATTAAGTTTGGATTAACCTATAACTGCTTTGCAGAAAGGGCTGTGTGTACAGAATATAAAGGCTGGATGTTAATGAAGCAAATATAACTTTTTCTTCAAAGAATAGCTGATTGGAGGGGATGCAGATTAAGGGTTTCCTGGAAATTACCTGAAAGAAGAGTTTTCATAAGAGTAGAAAGCACCCTTGGCCACCTACCCATTTTGCTGTTTAATGTCACCCTGGGATCCTCTTCTCTGTCCCTCTGCTAGCTCCTGAGCAGTCTCGGAACACACGCTGGTGACAGTGGGCTGCCGTGGGACATTAACTGCGGTTTTACCAGTGCTCAGTGCAGATGAACACTGGTCAGCACTAGGATTGGCGTTAACATGCAGTCCAGATGCAGAGAATGGGGGAGGAGGGACAGCAGCCACGGGTGGAGGGGAAGCATGTGATGAAGTGGTTGCATGGGCTGGGGTGAAGGCGGACGATGGTGATGGGATGGATGTGACTTTTGGTGAAGACACAGAACCAAAGGGCCGTGGTGCCTTATTGTAGGCCATGTTGGTGGTGGAAGTGACTTTGGACACAGCAGGAGATGTAATGGGCACAGGTTTAACTACTTCTTTAGGTTCTCCCTATGTAAAATAAAAATAAACATACACAGAAACACACCAAATACATGCAAAATATATTCAATGAAAAGAACACACAGCTTATTTTTAAAAAGACAAACAGTCATGTTAGCAGCTCAAATGTCACGTGTTTTCAGGAAAAACAGTGAACTAATATTAACAGCATAACATGCATGCTAACTGGTCCTAACATGCACAACAGAGATGCATACACTAAGCTTATTTTTGCTTTTAAAAATGAAAGGAGTTTCAAAATATTTACGAAACAGAGCAGGAAAATCATCAAAAAGCCTAAAGGCCATATAAATGTCAATTTAGATATACCAAAGGAGAAGTTTTAAAATACTCCATAATAAACAAAGCATTGCTTACTGAAATGTTTTATTTTAAAATATCCAGAGCCTCAATTATAATTCTCTCTCTCAAACATGTTTAATTTTTCTCCACAGTACAATTACTTGATTCGTGCAGAAACAGAACATTTTAAACTCTTCAATTAAAGAAAAAAAGAAAACACAGGGAATAAGATAATCTTCATTGAACTCAGGAATGCACACTTTTAAATTATCTTGAACCAAGAATTTGAAAAAAATGAACAAAACAAAATCAATCCTCTCTCCTGTAATCCACTTGTTTCTCTCTGAATGTTTTAAGATATGATTCAGAGATAGAAGAAAATTCTTTCCTTTTTTCAAAATAAATATTAAATCATTTCATGGGGGAGAAAATGATCTTAGATATTTCCTTGTTGCCAAAAAAGAAAAAAAAGCCAGTAAGAAAGATCAATTCCTCCTAAAATTTGTGTTTGTAAATCCTTATCTCAAAGCATATTAAAGTTTTTAAAAAATGAGATTAAGCCTCTATGACACTCAAGAATAAATCCCTACTCACTCCCATCTCAAAAGAAAAATAATCAAAATTGTTAAGAAAACATGCAATGGTAACTCTATTATATTTAATTTTAAGAAAAATGTAATAATCTTATAAAAATAAAACTGAGAAAAATAAGTAGCTTAATGGCTAAGCAAATCAGTATAAGTAATTCAATGAAAAGGTTAAAAAATGAGGGAGAAAAACCTCAAAAAACATATATCAGATGTATATGAGTAACAGTTGGGGACAATTTGAAAATATGTATGAGAAAAAGGGGTACTGGCCAATAACCTAATCCAAGAATACTGTGAAATTTAATTCTTGGATATTATTAAAGACCATCTGTGATATTCATTTTGAGTAACCATTTATTTATTCTTAGAAAATAGATGAATAAATATGGAAAAACTGAAAGTAAATAAAAAGAAGTAATTTGGACATAAATTACTGATAATATATGGCCTTAGAAATAATGTTTTATAATACAGATATGATTACAAATGTTAATTCTGTATGTGTAGATTTCCATTTTCCTCATCTTTGAGGCAAAATTACATTCAAACTATAAATTAGATGTTTGTATAGCCTGAGACAGAAATAGAAATTACAGTGGATCAGGAGAGACTGGCAGAATGGTAGCCTAGTGATGCTATATTAGAAACCCACCTTTTGAACAGAAACTGGTTCAGGCTTGGGTGTAGCAGGTGCTCTAGGGAAAAAAAAGAAGAAAAGACCATGAAGTTTTACAAAGTTACAAACTTCTTGTTAATGTAATTTTTACTATTGTATGATCAGAATATGCTAAATCATTATAATTTACTCTTTCATAATTCATAATTTTGACTATAAGGATAGTTCATGTAAGTCAAATGCTGTAAGAGCCAATATCCTTATGCACTAGGTATTCATTACCGGTCTCTGGACAAACTCAGATGAGGAAAGATAAACACCGATTCTGTTTGCTAATCACCCATTTTTAATCTTTAAATTAAGGTTATTTCCCATCTTAATGAGTAAACTATAATAAAATTTCCTTATCCTTGAGAATCTGAATCTCAATCTCCAATAGTATCTGCCTTTTTTCCTAACATCTACGAACATGTCCAGAAGGCACTGGGGCTCTTTGTGAAGACATTGAATATATTCTGGTTGAACTGAGTTCCTGAGTATTATGTGTTTATATCTAAAGTGTTTGTGGAAGTTAATGTATTTACTATGTTAAAACTAAATTGTAAGTTCTTCCACTAGGCTACTCTTTCAGTAATGGCAATGACCATGTCCTATTTGTATCTGTACCTTAGCATGGTGCTCAGCATACAGCAGGTCATCAGTAATGAGTGTGGAAAGGAAAGAAGAAGGAAAGACAGACAAAACTCCATGCCTACGACCTGACTATTTACAAATTCAAGTGAATTTTTTATTTTAATATATGCTTTTTGTGCACTATGTGTCTTTTGGTTAGTGAGGACTAAAGAGTAATAACTGATTTGGAGCAACTATATAATCATGACAATAATGGAAGTAAAAACTATTACTATTTTCATTTTTCTTTCTTTCTTTTTATTTATTGGTACATTGTAATCACATATCTTGATGGGTTTCAGGGCAGCAGAAGTACACATGCACACATTGGTCAATTGGCCCTCCCCCAATTCCCACCCCCATTCCCTCCCCATTCCTTCCTTCTCGTGCTCAGCATAGTATTTGACTTTGATAAGTTTGTGTATGTACATCCTGTGCATTAGGGTGTTTCCCTCTTCCCCCCTCCCATCTCCCTCAGTTAGG
>PVJS01037529.1:0-19855 GCA_004027185.1 Glis glis
AAAAAAAAAAAAAAATAAATAAATAAAAAACTTGCTAAATTTAGCAATCCTATATTATTGAAGAATAGATGAGGTGAATTGATCAGAGGCAGCCGAGAGGAGCAGCTGGTGTTCAGTGCGGAGGCTGGCCTAGCTGCAGACACTGTGGGATGAGAGAGGCGAGGCACAGAGGACAGACCTAAGATACATTTTTCCATTGGAATGGAAAGTACTGCTAGGTGAATGTAGGTAGGAGAGAAAAGAAAGTAGCTGGGTAGTCTTTAAGGTTCCCAGTGAGCAACCAGATATAAAGAGGCTTGTTAAAAGGTGAATGATGAGCCGGGTGTGGGGGTGCACACCTGTAATCCCAGTATTTGGGAGGCTAAGACAGGAGGAGCACAGACAGGTTTGAAGCCAGCCTCGGCAACTTAGTGAGGCTCTCAGCAACCTAGCAAGCCTTTGTTTCAAAATTAAAAAACAAATAGAGCTGGTGGTGTAGCTCAGAGGTAGAATACCCCTGTATTCATCCCCAGTACCACAAAGAGAGAGAGAGAGAGAGAAAAGAAGAAGAAGAAGAAGAAGAAGAAGAAGAAGAAGAAGAAGAAGGAGGGAAGGAAGGAAGGAAGGAAGGAAGGAAGGAAGGAAGGAAGGAAGGAGAAACATGAGCTGGGCATGGTGACTCACACCTTTAATTTCAGTACTAGGAAGGCTGAGACAGAAGAATCACAAGTTTGAGACCAGCCTCAGCCAAGTAGGGAGTCTCTCAGCAATTTAGAGAGACCCTGTTTTGAAAAAAAAAAAACAAATAGAAAGGGCTATGGGTGTAGCCCAGAGGTAGAATATCCCTGGGCTCAATCCCCAGTAACACACACACACACACACACACACACGAAAGATGCATCTGAGAGGAAAGAGGGGATGTGACTCTAAATATTCAGATATGTTAAGTACCCTAAGAGAGATATCAAATAACTCAAAGAATAATTCTGAGCCAGCGATAGTAAGGAGTACAGGAGACTGTGATAGAGAGCTGGTTCTTAGAGTCATGGTACAAAGGAGTGCTGTTCCTCATGTTGAATGTCCAAGATCCAAATCCCTGACCATATTTGGGTAATTCTCTACTTTATCAGACTTAGCATGGATGAAAAATAACTTCCCTGGTAGGAACTGATCCTAGGTACCTTCCCAGCCTCCCTTGCTACCAAAGCTCGGGGCTCTACCCATCAGATTTACCAACTGCAGACATTTATCAGGAGCCAGAGGTCCGAGAGGGAGACACCCGGGAGCCCTTGGACCTGGTTAGCATTAGCAATAGCTGTGGCTACAGGGTTGATTTGTGGGTTCAGAAGTGACAGCGGTGCTGGAGGTGGCCGCAGTGAAATTTGAGCCCCACTGTGGCAGGGTGAGGGGGGAGTTGGTACTGCTATCTGTCACATCAGCTCTATGGCGAGATGTGGGGTGCCTCACCTGACAGGTTAGCCCCTAGTCTGGTTCTTTGTCTCTCTCAACGTTTTGTTGAGCGGCCCCAAATCCCCTTAACAGATTTGTTTTCTCAGCTTATTTAATGAATGCCTCCTTTGCTATTTACTACTAAGAAACTTACCTAATATACATGGAACTGGATCAAACTTCCTAGGGGAGACTGAAACGTGAGAAGAAAAGGGGGGGCCGAGGCAGTGTCCAAGGGTATCTGGAATGTCTACCTCATGTAGAGAGGGAGTTGGTGTCTGAGAAAGAATGAGCAGAATAGTAGAGGGGCGCTTGTGAGTATATTGAGGGCAGAAGGCAAGAAGGAATCAGCAAGGCCGATTGATTAGTCAGTGGAATCAAGTCCTGTTGGGAAGACTTAGAAAGGTTAAGACTGAGAAATGTCCCTGCGTCAAGAACAGGGTGGCCTCGTAGGTAGACGTGGACAGAGGAGCTTCAGTGGACAATGGAGAAGGAGTCAAACCACAGGGTGGGGGGGTGGGGCCCAGGAAGGGGACAGAGTACAGGCTTCAGGGACAGATGAGGGAACTTGCTGAGCGGTGGGTAGCTCCTCAGCTGTGATGGGAAGAAAGAAGGCTAGTACAAGTGCGGGAAAATTTCAGAGTTATATTTTCTTCGAGAATAGAGTCATTTCCGCCACTCGTCAGCTACAGGGACTTGGCCAAATAGGTTCCTGCGTTTACTTTGTAAAGTTGTGTTAATCCGTGAATGTATATAAAGAGCTTTATAAAGCACCAAGCTCATGGAATGCACTCTCAAAATGTCAGGCATCCTGATTGTCATTGTTAGCAGTGAGGTCGTAGGAGCGGGGAAACGCTGTCCACAAAGCAAGTCACCCGCGCACATGTGAATGTTGTTTAGATATAATGGTGGTGGGGTGGGAGGGGGATGTGAGGCAGGGGCTGGGCTCCATGCTGAGGGCGGGGTGGTCTGCAGGGGATCAGAGGACCAAGCTGAAGTCAGGGGCTGCGGATGGCTGGGCCAGTGGAAGCTCTCCAGGGACAGGGATCTTTTGAGCAAGAAGAAGGTATGGATGGTCTGGGAGAGGTTGAGGGGGATCAGCAAGAAGTGGTTTCTGAGGAGAGTGTGAAGGTGTAGGAAAGGTTGCTGATACAGCACGGAAGCCACAGGAAAGCCGGGGACACGTGGGGCAGGGTGTGGATGGCCTGGAGCCCCAGTTTTGGTCATTCTGTGTGTGATTCGGGGTGCTGGCGGCTGGGCAGCCTGGGTCAGGTCCCAGTTGATGCCCTCCATCCTGTACCCTGGGACAGGGACCATGGGGACCTCCTTTGCTTCCTATCTGGTCCCTCACATCTCACCGTCAGAGCCAGGTGGTGGGACCCAGCTCCGCCCTTCACCTTAGCCTGTCCTGTGGGCTGCGGCTCAGTCATGGCGGGAAGGCAGGAGGGGCATCCGACTCGCAGCTGCATCCTGTCTATCCCTGCCTTTCTCCCTTGCCCTTCCTGACTGCCCACGGGGGTCTTTGTGCAGGTCACTCCAGCGAGAGGGACCATCGGTGACAAGACACTGTCGCCGCTTCACCTGGCCCAGCTCCGGCTTCCCTGAGAGTGACCCTCCTGCCTTTCCACCTCTGTTCTCCATCCTTAAACCACTGCGAGCCGAGAGAAACAGGCTGCAAAACCCTAGGGCAGGTTCAGCTCTTCTTTTCTCTCTGAGAATTGTATTCCAGAGTCAGACATTTTTAGAACAGGATAGCTCCAGTTGAGAAAGTATACTTTTTTTCCAAAATGAAACTAGTTATAACTTTGTTTATTTAAAAATAGTACCTATTCATAGAAATCTATGACCAATATAAAAGATTATTTTTTAAATAAGTTATCATTTGATCTTTTATCTTTCTAAACTAACCACATCTTTGGCACTCATTATTAGATATCTTTCTATCTATATCCAATTTTACATAAATGCTAGTATTAAATTCCTGATTATTTTTAACTTTATTTCCTATTAACAATTGACAATTTACATTTAAATGAATATGTACTAGAAAATAAACTTTAATAGACATCATATATAATGTTTGACCAACTGCCTAATACTCTACCTTTTTGTCTTCATTTTTTAGCATTTTACCTTCTTAGCATTTTACTCTGATGAACATCCTGTACATATACCTCTAGAAACTTTCTAATTATTGAATTAAAGACTGCACATATTAAACATTTATCTGCCATAAGACTGACCTTCAGGAAGGCTGAGCCATTTATATCTCACTTGAACTGATATCTTTTCCCTCATACTTCATACCAATCAATATTTTAACTATTTTCTACCTAGTATACTATTCCACTTTTATTATTTTGATCCATTGACTGTAGGGGTTTAACTTTTTCTTTTTTTTTTTGCGGTACTGGGGATTGAACGCAAGGGCATTCTACCTCCGAGCTACACTCCCAGCCCTATTTTTTATTCTTTATTTTGAAACAGGGTCTCACTAAGTTGCGGAGGGACTAAGTAGCTAAGGCTGGCCGTGAACCCAGATCCTCCAGTCTCAGCTTCCCAAGTACTGGGATTATAAGCATGCGCCACCACGCCCTGTTTAGAGGCTTAACATTCTGATGTGTTGATTTACCATTTGTATTTCTCTTTTTATAGCAACATGACTTTAAAAATATGTTTTCTGAACCTTTTTTCTGACTTTTTTCTTTCTGGTTTATAGGAGATTTGATATATTATAAAATTGCAATGATTTTTGTCTGGGTTATTTGTCAATTCATCTTGGTTGCGATCTTTTTTCTTTTTTACTTGTGATACAAAATTTATGTTATATATAAACTTACATAAATTAATATGTACCTGGATAAACTTATGCATATATGTGTGTATGTATATATATATATATATATATATATATATATATATGAACTCCTGTATATATATATGAACTCCGTTGATATTTTATCGGTGGCTTGGGACATTTCTTCTTGTGTATTGGTATTTGTGCATAGCCAGAATTTAAATCGACATAGTTCCCTTCTGCTCTTATGCCAGTGGTTTATAACTGAGCTGCCACACAATGAGACACCCAGTGTAGGAATGTTTTAAGAGTATAAGGAACCGTTTAGTTTATTGCCATGTCTGAAAAGCCCCTTCACGTTGCGTGGGGACAGAGAGCCTGTTGGTAAACACTTGGTGTCGCCACTGCTCAGATTGCTATCACTCGTAGATAATTCTTTATATATGAGAGAACCTGGTCAGGCAGTGTGTTATACCCTGCTTATAATCCTGTTCTATTGCCCTGTCTGCACACTCATTGTGGCTAATAAGAAATTTAGGGCAGTCATAGCTTCAGGAGATGCCTTGATGGCCTCGTTTATAGCCAGAGCACATTAGCATTACTTTTATTTTATTTTATTTATTTTTTGGTACTGGGGATTGAACCCAGGGGTATTCTACCACTGAGCTACACCACCAGCCCTTTTTATTTTTTTTATTTTGAAACAGGATGTTGCTAGGTTGCTGAGAGTCTCACTACGTTGCTGAGGCTGGCCTCCAACCTGTGATCCTCTATCTCTGCCTCCCAAGTAGTGGGATTACAGGCATGCTCCACCACACCCAACTAGCATTATGTTTAGTAAGAAGCATTTAATGAGCCAGGCACAGGTCTAGGTCTTTGGCATGAAGTATGTCATTTGATCCCCACTTCTCAAATAAAGAAGCTGAGATTGGAAACAAGGAATTTTGGCTTCAAATCACCCAGCAACGTATGCGACATGACAGAGACACTTAATGTTTTTCTGACCCCCAAGTCCACCTTCTCCAACACTTTTGAAAGAGCTCAAAATAAGGGGCATCTTTGAAACCATAACTATTTCTGAAAAACTGGACAGAAATGGTAAAAAAAAGTGAACTGCGCTGCATTATCTACCCACGTGGGATTCGTAGCAGCTGCGGATTTTATTTTACAAAATAAAAGCCAGCCTCAGCATCAGAAAATTCACCAGAAACTTGACACTGTTTTCTGAATGTGAACATTTTTTGGCTACAAAATGGGAAATATTTCTCAAAAGCACAGCACTTCAGAAAATGTGACATGCCACGAGAAAACTGGCAAAATGACAGTCATTCGATTACCCAAAGTGAGGTAAGAATAGCTAATGTTGACACACGGAGCCCAGGGAGGCGGACTTGAGCATAGCTGCAAAACTCAACTACTATGTGCTGAGCTGGGGAATTGCATCCAAATTCATATCTTCTGGGAAAATTCCTTTTTTGAGTGTGAAAATAATGTCTTCCTCTTTCTCCAGAGTGGGAAGGGAAAATGAATGTCCCCAAAGAGTTTGGTACAACAAAGAAAGATAGACACCAATTTTCAATGCTCCTTAGCAAACCCGCTTGGACCAATGTTGAGTTGACCTTGTGTTGTCATGAGGGATTGGAAACAGTTAGATCCGTTGCTGCCTATGTAATTTAGCCATCTCAGTAACAGCTACGTGAGGGAGAATGCCACTGTATCTTCCTCTTGCCATATAACATAAGAATTTGTACCTATGTCTGTGGCTATAGAAGACACTTATTTTTTTGTTTAATGTCTTGATTCTGTCTGACCTATGTCTGTGTCTGCTCAACATGGTACATATAAAAGCAACAAAACTAGCCATCTATAAAATTGTTTATACCTATTTTTTTTTGCTTTTCAGATTTCTTAGCTTTGCAATAATATATAGGCATCTGTATATACTTCCAATTCAGAATCATTGCACATTATAGAAAATGGATAGTTTTGTTTCAGTAGGAATTGTATGAGATTTCCAGGTCTTCTGGTACCCATTATTTTCCTAGAAGTAAATCCGGTGATCGAACATAGAGTCTATATTGAACTTGTTTTTTTCCCCCATGGTGGAATTTAAAACTTAAACAAATGTTAATGTTCAGACTTAGTTAAAAAAATCTCCACATCAACGCTGATTGTTTTGTATCATTCTGGGGTATGTGTGCATGTGGATTTGCATAATAATAACACCAGGAAAGACAAGAAATGGTACAACAAATAAAAAACATGAGCTATAGAAGTTTGAATTATAAAAATGCTAATATATTAAAATAACTTCCACCATCTTTTAGCAATTACGTTGAAGCCAAATCAAACACTTCAGAAAACGTCAAATTAGAGGGTTTGCATTTGTCAGTTTTTGTTAGAGATTTCCACCTCAGAACTGCCAGTTTAGATAAAGTCTGTGTTTGGATAGAATCAACATGGGCCAACTAAATGGAGTGAAAAAAGTCGTGTCCTAAAACCACTGTGGCAATGGGCGGCAGTGCAGCGCCAAGAGACTCAGCTGCACAGAGACTCTCTGATGCCCTCGAGCCAGAAATACTCAAGAACCAGTCGCGTTTGCTGGGGTCTGGGGAGAAGCAACTCCATTCCCCATCTTCTGATAATAACAGACTTAGAGTCCATGGCTGTCCACTGATTCCTTTAACCCTGACTTCTGTCCCTAACTCCTCTGTAAGTCCTTAGTCTTATGGGTTTGATCTGGATTTGATTAGGAAGATAGATGGTAGTTAAAAAAATGTCTTTTTATAGTTCCTTTTATCAAGGAACTAAACTTCTTTCAAAGAAAAATGAAATCTGTTTGCCTCCCTAACTTAATTTTCTTCTTTTAATTACTATTTTCCATTTTTAATAACAGCAATGTAGTCTCTACTATTATTCTCTTTTTAAACTTAGTTTGTTGAGTCTAGAAATTTGCCGTCAACTTTGAAACCTTACATTATAAAGAAAATTGTGATGCTACAGAAAAAAATACAACAATTTCTCTTATGAAATTCAAACTGGGGTAAGAGAAATGTAGCAAAGAGTTCATTTTTATTTATTCCGTTCACTTCCATGGCCCGCTTTCCTTCTGAGTCATCATTGCAAATTGGCGGGAGAGCTGAGACCTTTCTGGTCTTGTCCTTTGCTCATTGTTCATTTTGCAAAGTTAGACAACCCATGGGTGAGAGGTTCCTGGGAGAACAGCTTTGGGGAATTCTTCTACCAACAACTGGGGATGTGATTAGTGGAGAGTCAAAGTGCCCCCTATCCTGTGGGAGAGGCAGAACGCTGTATTTCTTGATTCTTTGATCTGTCTGAGTTTGAAGTTTGAATGGAACAACAAGTACATTTATAAATCAATCCAGTGTGTTTTCTCTAGGAAGCCCAAAGCATTTCATGTCTAGCACACTACACATATTCATCCAGGAATTTTTTATCTGTCTTTTTTTTTTATTCCTCCCAAAATATTTCAAATGAAAACTTCCAAGATGTTAAAAAAGCCATATGAATAATCGATGTCAATGCTGCTTTCCAAGAAATCCTCTTTTATTTAATGTTTGATCCCCATTTCAGTTTCTTCTCCCCATCTGGCAGTTGTCACTTAAGCAGATGGCCACCAGCTGGGAGGGCAGGCTGCGCGTTTCCCCATGGGGCCCCCAGGCTCCCTGGACCTGATGTGAAAGTGCCCTGCCTCGTTCCAGGAGCCAGTCGGCAAGCCCGGATACTCACTTGTCACCACCCGAAGGCTTCCCGAGGGACCTCCTGGATGAATTTGGGATCTGATTATGATGGGTTTTCCTGACGTCATAGTATCCCATATCGGCTTCATGTAAGACAACGTAGCCACTATACCTACATAGTCCACCACTCCCAATTAAGAGAGTGCATATGAAAGCAGTAAGAGTCACATTAACACATACAAGGAGGGAGCAAAGGAAAAAGGGATGACTTTAAGAAGTTTGCATAGTTTGATGTTTAAGGAATAGCCTTATTCCACTCTGACTGCATAGTTTGACATTTTAGGAATCCCCTTATTCCACTCTAACATATATGTCCATATTTTCATGACCATTTTTTTTCTCTAAAATTCTTTAAATGAGATCTTTGAGGAATTTAAAATAGTCTTAATGATCTATAAACATCTTGTTAGTAAAGTGTGCACTAGGTTGCTGGGCTTCTGAAAGATACTCCTGCCTTCTGCAAAGACAGTTTTGTGACCCTAGGTTCTCACTGCCCATTTCACATGTGAAAATTACTCTGCTAATTTCATCAGCGCAGCTGCTCCTTGAAAAGCCGGCTGCTGTGTTCATCTTGTGAGCCTCTGGGTCAGCCAGAGGAGATGCGCTTCTTCAAAAACAGTTCTCTTCTTTTTATGAACACCTGCCATTGTTTTTCATTTCTTTCTGTTTTTAATGATAGACCAATGTTCGTGGAGGAGGAGATATAGGATGGAATAATATTAAAAGCAGATTAATCACTGTTTTGTATATTTGCATATTTCTTTGCACATGCCTGTCTATACCTGCAACAGGCAGAGGTGTGTACGCACACACATGTGCACACACACACATGCACCAACTCACACACACAGGGTTGTTGTGTTTCTATTTGTCCAAATCCTGATCAAACCATGTATATATATATATATTTTTCATTTAGCCTTACATGATGAGCATGCTATTTTGTTTCAGAAACCCTATAATTTTAAATGACTGCATACTTTCAAGTTTATGGGCTGACCATGTTTATTTAAATATTCTTTTAGCATTAGACATTTGTTTCTGATTTTTAAAAAAATTATAAATAACATTTCACAAGAAAGCACATTTATCCATTTCGTTGCATATGTTTGAAAATGTAATTCTTAAATGTGGAATTTCTGGGTCCCAGGATATGTACGACTGAAAGACTTTAAATTAAATACATCTACCCATGAGGAGTGGGAGCTCTGAAAAGTTCTACTTCTGCTGCTGTGTGTGATGGCGGCCTGTCTGCTTTCTGTTTCCCTCCACACCCTGCCCTGACACTGCTTTGAAACTGGCTTGGAGCATCCCTGGGACTTTACTGTTTTCCTCTGGCACTCCTACACTGCAGCAATTCGAGGTTGGCTCCATGCATGTGCGCTCCGTGGGAACCTTTGCCCTCTGTCATCCATACACGCTCAGGCCTGGATTGGGTCAGAATAGTTGCACAGATGGTAGAATACTCTTTGTAAAACAAATCCAGTCTTTTACAATTTTTGTCCTGGCTGATGAAGTTGATTTAAGACACACGTTGGCCTGGTGTTTTTTTGTTTTGTTTTGTTTTTTGTGGTTTTTTTTTTTGTGTGTGTGTGTGGTACTGGGGATTGAATCCAGGGGCATTCTACCTCAAAGCTACACCCCCAGCCCTATTTTTTATTCTTTATTTTGAAACAGGGTCTCATTAAGTTACCAAGGGCCTCACTAAGTAGCTGAGACTGGCCATGAATCTGCAATCCTCCTGTCTCAGCCTCCTAAGTACTGGGATTACAAGTGTGCACCACCATGCCCGGCTACGTTGGCCTTTCTGAACCACCATTTCCTTGCCAATGCAACCTGGATGAATATTTCAAAGTGAAATGCATCTCTCTCCTTCCTTACTATGTCATGGTGGTGTAATGTCAGACTTCTTTGAGTTAGTATTTGAGTAAAGCCTGTCATACCTATGGTATATTCCCTGGTTGACTAAAGAATGCCTAGTCTTGCTTTCCATTCCAGGCCCCAGTACTGAAGACAAGGTCTGACGTTTGATCATGACTGGGTTAATCAATGAACGCATCAGTGGCTCCCTGCCCTGTAAGAATGAGATGAAATGAATGTGCTTGAAAGCACTTTAAATAATAGGAATGACCATAAAGTCTATATTGCTGTCATCATCTGAAGCAGTGGTCCATAGACATTTGGTTTGTGTGCATCATATCACCCCAGAGAGCTTGGTAGTAACGCGGGTCACTTGGTCCACTCACAGGGATTCTGATTCTGATGCAGGTGAACCCTGATGGAGGTTTTGGAGTCTCCTGTGTGCTGGTGCCTCCCAGACAGAAATAGATGTTTTTACTCCATTGTCATGTGTCGTATTGGGTTGGAGCTGCTTCTATGCACATGTCTGAAACTTTCTGAGATAGATGAGGATATGCAAGATAAAAATGATTAAACTCACATACAAAGAAGGAAACTGCAGCTTGGGAAGGTAAGTGGCTTTTTAGAGGTCACATGGAGATTGGGGTCGTGCATCCAGTTATCCCAGAGCCCACACTTTTCTGACTATAATAGGCTGTTTTGTTCTTTTCATTGCTTTGATATAACTTATTAGTTAACAAGTATCAGAAAGCCTGAAGATGTTAGTCATTCAATTACTGGGTTAAAGTGTAAAATTAGAGCTTTTTGACAAGCGAGTTGATTCTTGAAGTCACAGGTACACATATTTATTGAATGACTGTTGCTACCAGGTCTTAGAGATATTCCTACAAGTTTATTTATTTATTTATTTTTGCAGTACCGGGGATTGAACCCAGGGGCGTTCTACCTCCGTGCTACACCCTGGCCCTATTTTTTTTATACTTTATTTTGAAACTGGGTCTCATGAAGTTGCGGAGGGCCTCACTAAGTAGAGAGAGAGAGAGAGAGAGAGAGAGAGAGAGAGACAGGGAGCGAGAGAGAGAGACAGAGAGAGAGCTGAGGCTGGCCGCGAACCCGGGTCCTCCAGTCTCCACCTCCCAAAGTACTGGGATTACAAGCGTGCGCCACCATGCCCGGCCTACAAGTTTAATAGTACATAGGTACACATTTTTATCTCCCATTTTCTCAAAACAAAACAAAAACTGGCCTTTTTTGTCCCAATGTTCCATTTTTTTTGCTCTGTTTTTTGATGTTGTCCGTGCTTCAAAGCTTTTCATTATAAAATTCAGTCATTATTCTTTCAAAAAGTATTTATTGGCCATCGACTATCTGCCTTGTCACGGTGAGGATTCAGCTGTAAATAAAACAAAAAGTCTCCTGATTTCTGTGATCTCAAACTCCAATCTCTAAGTAGATCTTCTTGTCTATAAAAGGTTTTTATTAACCAGAACAAGAACTATACGAGTCTAAGTAGAGGGAGAACAAAAGGGAAGGTAGTTGACAGCACTAGTTTTAGAGGACCTGGGGTGGAAGTTGTCCCAGGACTCCAGGTGGCTTTTGCAGCAGCGTTGCATGCATGGAATTTGGAAGTCTCCACTGTACAGGGGGAGTGTAGCTGAGATTCCTTCAAGGAACCTGTCTGTTTGACCTCAGAAAAAGAGAAAAGGCAAGGCAGAGCTCTAGAGAATCGCTCACCTGTGAAGACCAAGCAGAGGAAAGCAGATAAAAAGAAATATAGAGAAGAGGTCGTCTAAAGGGAAGGACATGAAACTATAAAGCAACTATAGAGCAACATCCCAGAAATCATGAGAGGAAAGGGTTGTCCAAGAAAACAGATGCTGAGAGACGAATGGGAGTCAGGATGGAGGAAGGGCAAGCTCGGGAACCGGCCTGTGAAAGCCATCAGAGAGAAGGGCTGGTGTGTTGCCGGTGACCTTCCGCAGACTTGCCATGGGGCAGGGTGGTGAGTTCCATCCAGACTCCACAAATGCACTGCTCATTTGAAAAATGGTCAGTTGTTACTTGTGTCTCTGGGTATTTCAAGAACAAAGTCATAAGAAATCAGTAATTTTGGATTTCTCCTTCCAGAATTTTGGATGATGTCCTTAGTTAAAAAACTGGGAGAGTTTTCTAGATGTCCCAAAGCCTATTTCTTAGTCTGCTTGTATCTTGTGATACATCTGCCTAAACACTTGTTTTACTGTGAGAGCAAATTTTTCAAACCAGACATTATTTAATATATAAACCAATTTTAACCACAATGGAGATGATATCTTAGCATGCAGATAAACCTGTTGGGTTTGTTTACCAGCTGTTTAGATAGAACATTTAGATAAAACTGGTATAGAAATCACAAGTACTCTTTACATTTCTTATATGTGGTTGGCAGCATGTCTTTAGCATTGCGCTATTGGTGAAAATTACATTGCAAATATTTGCTCACAACATTTAGAGAACCGAAGAGGATTTGGGCCACCGTCCTGCCCATGATAGAAAGACTTTCACACTTATAATGGAGTACTTAGAGCTTGGGGTGAATGCCATGCTGGGTAGATCTTTGTTACTTGTCTACTATATATATCTCTGTAATTTCCATGGGGATATGTAAATGGAGTGTTGAACATTTATTTGATATTAAAAATAAAAGTAGAGTTGGGCGTGGTGGCGCACACTTGTAATCCCAGTACTTGGGAGGCTGAGACCGGAGGATTCAGGTTCCTGGCCAGCCTCAGCTACTTAGTGCGGCCTCCACAACTTAGTGAGACCCTGTTTCAAAATAAAGAATAAAAAATAGGACTGGGGATGTAGCCCAGAGGTAGAATGCCCCTGGCTTCAATTCTGGGTACTGCAAAATAAATAAATAAATAAATAAATAAATAAATAAATAAATAAAAGTGGTTTTGTGAAATGAAGAGGGAACAAATAAACAAGTGACAATTTTGTACTCGTGGACTTCCTTTTTAGGGGGTTGGCCAATCTGCAGATATGTTTGAATGAATCTTGCTGGAAAATGAAGTCACCATATACCTAATAGGTTGAATCTCAGGTTCTTGAAGACTAAGAACATGTAGGAAAGTGTCATTGTGTCATTTGCTGGAGGTAAACTCCGTTGATAACTGTTTCTCGATCAGCTGCATGAGGTCAGGTTAAGTATTGATGACACCAAGATGTTGGACTCGAGTATACACGGTATCATCCACGTACATTCTATGTTGGGGACCTGGATGTCTCAATTGCCACTCCACCTATGGTGACTAAGGTTTGTTTGAAAGTTGGTTAAATATTGAGACTTCTTCTCTCGCTTATTTTGTTCCTTTACTAAGAACTGCTGCCATTTTAAGATTTTTTCTCTGGTTCATTTTGACAATCACTGGAAACCTAGTAAAGTTCTTTATTTTCTTCTTCTTTTCTTACTTATCTCTTTTGCTTAGATTTAAATCTTCTTAGCAGACTTCTGGTTTTACCAGTAAGTGTTTGATGTGGAGATTTATTTATTATTGCCATCTGTTTCTGTGCAAGCTACTTAAGTGTTAAGCAGTTGCCAGAACGATGTTCAGGTCTGCATGGGGGGTAATTTTGGAAATCAGAATCCCACAAAGACAAAGAGTCTATTCCTCTACCAATGATCACAGACAAATTGGCTTAATTAGCATTTCATTGTGATCCCACCGCAAGTGTGCCATCTGTATGTATAAAAGTTCTGAGGATGTTCTATCTTTTCAAGATTGATTGTTAATAAGCATTTTCTTTAGTTGCTAAATTATCTTTTCAACGTATCTAGAATATTGACAGATTAAGATTATAGCTCAGCACAATTCATTTAGAAATGCTAATGAATATATTTGTCATTTCCTCTAGATTATTTTAAGCTCTTTCTGCCTGTATGTATAAAAGTGCAGCAAAATTAGATCTAACCAAACATTTTAATAGGATGAATTCCCAAGAATACAGGGGCGGGAACTTGCTTCTCTTTGCCTAGTTCAGAGTTAGTCAATTGGATAGAGAAAATTTCAGTCCAGACCCATTTCGTGTCTTTCAACTATTCCCAGTCTCTGCCTCTAGCTTCATTTAGTCTAGAATATTCTTGAAAGGATATGACTAAAATCTTTGACTCCATCACAGTCCTTTCCAGTTCAGCTTTAACCAGCCTGCAATGATGGTATTTCTAGTGTGTTTTGGTGCAATTGAATGAATGTCTCCTCTGAAGTGTTTATTTTTTTCTAATTTGTTTTAAAATCAATTATTTAAATGTCTGCCTTACCTATTGTTTTTAAGCTACTTAAAAGCAAACTATGGATTATTTCTATACTTTCTGTGCCATTATATTTTGAAGTTGTTTATTTTTATACAAGCAAAAAATTAAAATGAGCAGTTATGGCTTATATAATAAAGAGCATATAAAGCAAAAGTTAATGATCAGATGGTCAAACAGAACTTGTGGAATCTCTCCCATTTCTTTTTCTCAGTGACATATCATGGACTTCCTTCCAGATCAGTATATACAGTTCCAATTTATTATTTTTAATGTGCAAATTTTTAATCTATTTCTGCAGTGGTGAATATCAGATACTTTTTTCCAGATTTGTAGTTGTTGCTCTTGTCATTTTGCCACGATAAGAAATACTGTAATAAATATTCTTATGCATACAGCTTACCTATACTCGTCTGTGTAATCCAGCTTTCAAAGAAGAAACCACAGGGTCAAAGGCCATAAGTATTATGAATTTAAAAAGATATTTCCAGAGTATTTTCCAGAGACGATGTTGTAATTCATTTACTGTTTCTTTTCATCCTGGCCAGAGCTGGATGTTATTTCTTTATCTGGATGTTGATCCGCCTGTACTTAGAACAGACTTGTACACCGTGCATGTTCAGATCCTTGTTGACTGAGTCACTTTGATATTTCAAAGTTGTGGTTTCCTTTTAGTCTTTTGATAAATGCTAATTTTTATTCATGTAGAGATTCATGCTCTTTATTCATAAGATAAATCCATAACTATGAAATCAGATCAACATTTTAACGCAAATGATGTTAGCATTTATTTATGCCTTCGCATATGAGCATCTTTGAAGATTTTCTCTTTCTTATCCCATGTCTTTGGTCCCTCCATTGCTACTGCCTTTACTACCGTAATTACATATAACACAGCTTGTGTGGAGGGGCTTTTTGCTGTCATTATTCCACAGTTATTGACTCAAAATGCAGTCAGAAGGGTTAAGTCAATAATTTGCTTATGATATTGCTGGATTCTTAGCACTGGGTCTTTTCTGACTTTTCCTGCTGTGATGAAATTTGCATGTTCCTATGTTTCCCTACGCTGCTGATAGGTGATTTCATTGCAAGATTCTTTGTTGGAGAAAGTGCACAGCTCCTTTCTACCATTACTTTAGAATGATTTAATCATTTGTGGTATATATATATATATATATATATATATATATATATATACCAGGAATATTGAAGTACTCAAACATGTATTACTAATATGTGTCTGGTGTTTATATATGTTTTAAACCACATATTCTCTTTAAAATGTGATCCTTACAATAACCCTGTGACACTGCCCTTGCTTCAATTTTACCGATGTTATGACCAAATTGCCCAAAGAGGGCTTACATAGTTTCATTAAGGACTTACACCCAGTAAATATGAGAACTTTGATTTATAGCAGGATTTCTTGATTTTAAATCACATGCTCTCTGACACCAGCTTTCTAAATCCCAAGTGTAAACAAATCCTTTTAATAGTTCACTGTAAACAGCACTTAATTGAACAAGCAATCTTTCTATCTATTGGTCATGTGCTGTGTTCGCCTCACTTGTAAATTTATCTTTGATTAATATAATGGAAAATGAATTAATTTTAAATATATTCCATTTTTTGGAAGGAAAATTAAAAATCTTTTAAACCCTGAAGTGCCTAGGAGAATAATGTGGGAAATCCTTCATCGTGAAAATGTTAGAAATGGCTACTCTAAATTTGACCAAATTTAATTTTGGAAAAAAGATATTACTTTAAGATCAACCATAGAAAATTTTGCTGAATTTTTAAAATCACATTTCACATTTTGGTTTCATTTCTATTACCTACTGGTTTTCTTGGAGCATTTTAACTTTATACTTTTAGTGAGTTATACTTCTAGACGTGATATGGCTACAATGATATGTGCTTGGTCTGGGAAAGGCTCACTGCAGATGCTTCTTATGTTTCCTAAATTCCTTGAGGCTAAACACAGTATTAAGATGCATTTTTAAATAGATCATCAATTTCCTATATCAGGTGGCTGATGAACTTCCTTGTTGTTCTGCTGGGGAAGATAGCCTAAATACTGGAGAGATTATGGGATCTTGAGATGTCTCTGTAAAATCTCAGTGTTGTTTTCTTGAACCTATTTAATGAGATTTTTGAGTAAAGGATATTACTCAAAAAAAGGAAAGGGAAGCCAGGTGTGGTGGCGTATGCTGGTAATCCCAGTACTTGGGAGGCTGAGTCAGGAGGATCACAGGTTCGAGGCCAGTCTCAGCAAGTAGTGAGACTCTCATTAACCTAGCGAGACTCTGTTTCAAAATAAAAATAAAATAGGGCTGGGGTTGTAGCTCAGAGGTAGAATGTTCCTGAGTTCAATCCCCAGTACAAAAAAAAAAGGAAACTATTATTATTTACTACAGTTTTTCATCTCTACCCCAACTGATAATACTTCTCCATGTGTGATTTTTGAGGTTCTTAAATTAACATTCAGTTGTTTCTCTTATTCAAACAAAATGGCAAGAATAACAAGTTCTGAATTTTCCTCTTTTTGCATTACTTTGAGTCTATTTTATCTAGTCTTCAGTTTGGCTTTGGTTTTGAATGAGCATTCTCTCCATTTTTTGTTGTTGATACTAACACCAATTTATTAAAGGGTAAGATACCATATGTTCATTTTGAAAATATCAATTCCATTTTGTTCATTTTAAATTCTAGTATTTGCAAAGCAGTTTATTATTTACTTTTAACTTGGAGTCATTTGTATCCTGGCCATTTTTTCATTTTGACTAATTTTTTCATTTTCAGAGGGTTTTTATTATCTTTCTTATGCTTCCTATTTTGTTAGGGAGGGTATAGTTTTTTTCATTGTGAGGAAAAGTAGAAAAGATGAGCAGTAGAAATTTTTGTATTTAAACATCACTGAAAAAACTAAGCATTATTTTTTGAGACTTAATACCTTCAAGGGTTAAGAATTGCTATTTAGCGGTCCAATCAGAGTTTAAGTGAAAATATCATGTAATCACAGCCAAACACATACCTGGATAGGCACTAAAAAGATGCACCAAATACATCCTAATATGGAAGTCAAATAAAAAATTGGAAACAGTCAGTCTTGAGGTTTGGTCTACATGATATAAAATATATAAGTTATTTAAAAATTGTGGATTACTAATTGCGGTGTAGAGTTGAAATCACAGCTCAGGTTGGCATTTCCACGCACACTTACTTATGATGACGTCATCAAGACAATCCTTGAAGTTGGAGGCTAAGCGTATTTATTGATGAATGGCCATTTGTCACGGTGAGCCCTGATCTTTAGTGTCCTTTGACTTTTATTGACCTGCATTTTAGCCCCAAGGAGAGTCATATCTAGGAAAAACTTTCAAATGGAATTTGCTACAGGAAAAACAAATTTAATTGACCCCACTCACGTTTTATTATCTGGGTATAAATATAAGTATGATGCCGCTGAAATTTAAATAATGTGAAATATTAGCCTCCCTGTTACTTCAGACTACCCATTATTCTCAGAACACTAGGAGGGGCCTCCATACTCTTAACATTTCTCAGCAGGAACATCACTAATAATCTTTCCAGATTAATGCAATCTATAGAAATCCTTTCCACTAAATCTTTGAAACAACAATTCCCTTAAAATATCAATGTATTTTTAGCCAGGCGTGGTGGCTCACGCTTGTAATCACAATACTTGGGAGGTTGAGAAAGGAGGATTGCAGGTTGATAGCCAGTCTCAGCTACTTAGGCCCTCAGCAACTTAGTGGGACCCTGTTTCAAAATGAAGAATAAAAAATAGGGCTGGGGGTGTAGCTCGTAGGTAGAATGCCCCAGGGTTCAATCCCCAGTACCGCAAAAAATAAATAAAAATAAAAATATCAATATATTTTTAAAATATCGGTATTTATTTCATTTTTTAATTACAATTCCTCCATTAGACTTAAGTTTCTAAAGGGAAGGTAAGTTTCTGGTTTCTGCTCTGTTTGTGATTAACAAATATCACGTTAATATTGCATCCTTCAGAGATGTACTTCAAGAAATCAAAGCACACCTGTGTAAGAGGTGCTGGGATCAGATTTTGTTGGGAGGACCTAGCCTGGGAGGTGAGGGCTGGAGAGGGAGACACTCATTGTTGATATTATTTATTGGCATTTTATCTCTGGGTAATACAAGGGTACACACCAAAGGATTTAACTGTAGGTGACATTTGCAATGTTTCCTTAAAAGCAGAACAATAATAATTACACAGTAAGAAAGTCAACATGATAGGCTGAACTATGAATACTTATGAATTCTTCTGAGATTTGGTAGAAATACTGATGTTGAAACTTTGCAAACTCTTAATTTCCTTGGAAATACACAGGTGTCGGGTAGAGATGGGGAATGTAGCTCTAGATGGATAAAGAGAAGCATAGATATGGTTCTAAACTGAAGAACACAGATGGCTGAAATTAAGAATACAACAGTTTCAGGTCAAATCGCTCAATGATTAGAAAAGAATGAAAAGACATTCTGAATTAGTCATTATAACTTACAATCCATGGTTTTATTATAGCAACTCGGAGTAAATGTTCCTTTTTTCACATAGCATTTAGTATTTCTAGAACTATACTAGATTGCCTATTTATTTATTTATAGAATCATTTTTCCTTTTTTAAGTGATGTTATTTGGCCTCTGCTGGACACCAACTGTCCTAAATCACAATACTTGGCTCAGGATTTTAGTTTGTGAAAGCACATTTGTAAATACTTCTTTACCCTCATTCCTTGTCACTGCCCAGACCTTGCCTCAGTTAACTTTTCATTTTCATCCTTTCTAGACAAATTATAAAATCGTTCTTGCATTAAAGTCTTTTGCTTTAAGCATTGGCAATAAAGCATTGATTAGCCGAGCCAGGATGAATTCACAGAGCAAAAAGCAACCAGGGAATGTAGAGAGGAAAGTGCATGAAGTCTAATTAATCAGATATGCAGAGGGACTGAGGATGCTTGAGTTTGGAAAGAACGGGTGGCCTCCTACAGAAGGGCGCTCCACCAGGGAGCCAGCCGGCCTCACCCAATAGTTAACACAAGCTGCAAAAGTAAACATCAGTTGGTGTCAATGGTATGCTGTGGCATGACCATAGCAAAAGAATTCCAAAGCTTATACAGAGTTTAGGTTACAAGAAAGACTCAACGCCCTATTTTTAGATGGGAAGATTTATTATAATTTGCTGAAAAAGAAAAAGGCTCTATACATTTTATTTTCAGTGTATGGTGAATGGATGTTTGTCAGTACACGCATGGATGCAAATGTGTGTGAATGCACATACACACTACACAACTGCACACTCTTCTTTTATTTTTAAAAAATAAAAGGAACAAAAATGAAAGGAGTGGGTAGAGTATCAAAGGGGGAAACTGAGAAGTCCCAAGCCGGGAGGGGCAGTTATCAAAGGCAGGGATAAACTGGGCGTGGTGGCACATGCTTGTAATCCCAGTACTTTGGGAGGTGGAGACCGGAGGATCCGGGTTCGCGGCCAGCCTCAGCTCTCTTTCTCTTTCTCTCTCCCTGTCTCTCTCTCTCTCTCCCTACTTAGTGAGGCCCTCCGCAACTTCGTGAGACCCGGTTTCAAAATAAAATATAAAAAATAGGGCCGGGGGTGTGGCACGGAGGTAGAACGCCCCTGGGTTCAATCCCCGGTACCGCAAAAAAAAAAAGAAAAG
>PVJS01037530.1:0-19864 GCA_004027185.1 Glis glis
CCCTCCTTCCCTCCTTCCCTTCCTTCCTTTTTTCCCTTTCTTTCTTGGTATTAGAGATTGAACCCATGGGCATTCTACATCTGAGCTATACTCCCGGCCCTTTTTATTTTTATTTTTTGTTTTGTTTTGAAACATGGTTTTGCTAGGTTGCTGAGAGTCTTGCTACATTACCAAGGCTGTCCTTGAACCTGCCATCCTCCTGTCTCAGCATCCCAAGTGGATTATAGGTGTGCTCCACCACATCCAGCTCATTTTATTTTTTTTTTTATCAGAGGTTGTAAATTTCTAATAAGGGGCACTTGAGACTTGGCAAATGCCATACATTAGAAGCAGTAAGGCAGGATTTAAGCTGGATATTTATCTGTTTTCAAAAACTCTGGTAGACAACCGTATTTGAAGCAGTCCATGACTGAAAGCCAGGTATAAAAAAGATTGATTAGGGTCAAAAAATGAATAACTGCACATTTCATCACACAGTTCCATCATTAGAAAGCAAAACAAAATAAAGAGAACAGATGTTATTTTGTTTTTCGGATGTCTTAGGGGTCAAAGATGATTGATATATGAAAATATTTTTATAATTTTGAAAATTTCTTCTTTTTGAAAAAAAAACTCCACCTTCCTCATATTGGAGTACAATCTGAGTAGAGTTCAAGAGCCCTCAGTAGTTCTGTGCTGTCTTCTCTTTATCATGAATTTAGGAATCAGCACAAAGCTAGGTATAGTAAATGTTTTTAAAATGAATAAAATGACACCTTTTATTTGTTCTAAAATTGTTTCTTCCAAATAATATGGTATTCTGTAGTTCTAACATTCTACTCTTTCTTGACCCTATTATGTCACATAAGTCCAAGGAATAGCTATTATCTTTATTTTTATTTTTTGGTCTTGATATTAACCTCTTTCAGTTTTAGTTTTTCCTCCCCATACTAAAAAATTCTAACCAGTATAGCATATAGTTCCATATCTGCCCTCTGGTTATGTGCTTCTTGATGTAATGTGATATGGAGCATCTTACTTGGAAGGGTTTGGTAATACTTACTTTTGAAAGGCTTTACTGGTAATTCTGATGGATGGGGCCAGTGATGCTAACCAGGCTGAGTTCTATGGTTCACAGGCAGAGTCTAGTCATCTAAGTGAATTTGTCTCAGATGTAACATTTGGTTTTCTGAACTATTTAAAAGTTCTTATCTGAGCATTATGACAAATACTGACACAAACATCAGCCACACCCTTAAACCCCATCTGAAGCTATCATACCATTTCCTTACCCAGTATTTCCCCACGTGTATAGTTGAATTTCCAGTTGGAGAGTTTGGTTGAAGAGTATTTTGTGCTTTATTCCTCTCCTGGCCTCTGACCTCCACTCATCTGGAAGATTCTGGGTTTTAGGCAACAAAAAGCAAATCAAGATCTCAGACCAGAGTCTGGGAATGGGAACCTTGGCTTGGATTTTAACTCATCACTCAACTTTTGCCTCTTTTTCATCGACAACTGGGACCTTGATTTGGTTTTGTTGTCTACAACTCAGAATCTTTCAGATGCAATCACATCCATGTCTGGTTTGAACCTTACATGGTACCCCCGATTTCTATTTCTCTGTTGGTTGCCTACTTTAAAGGTTGTGCACAGGACCAGTTCACACCAATGGAATGTGAAGGAAATATGTTAAAGAGATTAGAAAAAGAAGTTTATTTTTCCCCATCCTCTGTTGGGTGACTGACCATCAGTCTTCTGGTGACTAAATATTGTTATTTATTGTTGTATTTCTTTAGTGAAGAAAACAGAGAGGAAAACAGAAAGCATGTTGGGTCTTAAATGACACCATTGAGCTGCTGCTCCAAATCTAGAATTCCCTAAATTCAATCTTCTTTGTATGTGACAGATTTTAATGTTTTCAACATTAAAGCCACTGTGAATTAGGCACTCTGCAACTGCAACCAGAAGCATGTCCAACATATACAGACTCGCTTCTCTATAAAGACTCCCAGCTATGCCTACCTACATTTTCTTACTTTCAAGTTTTGCATTGTCTCTATTACATTTTTGGTTCTTGTATCTTGCCAACTATTTCACATGTATGTTTCGGCTCTCGAATGGTTTTGTAAGCTTGTAGTAGACTGGAAGCAAATTTTCGTGTTTTTTTTTTTCTTAGTGTTCTATACAATGACTTTCTCGGGATGGAACAATACAGTTCTTGTTGATTACCTGCATGAAGTTTACCCTACAAAGTTAAGCATTTCAAGCTCAAAACACTAAAGTCTATTACTGCCCATGTTGACAGTGTCCCCAAACTGTAATCAACCAGCCTTCTTCTCTTGCCATTTTGATGAGCCACAAATTAACAGCAGTGGACACTGAGATACCCAATAAATTTTATCTGAAGGGGAGACTAATGTCCTTTGGGTAAAAGTTGAGTTCACTTCATGTGTTTGTCCCTTTTAACCTCTTAGTTGCGTGTTTTTAATGACTTCCTTGGTCTGTTGATATTTGAAACATTAACATAATTATCTATCTTAACATATTGTATTTACCACCTGCTGGGGATGAAACATTGCAACTATCACTAGTAGCTCATTAACAATAACACTAGTCCCTCATTAACAGTGTTGACCCAATTACATGTTGTGTATCCCAGAGACAAATAACTGTAATTGCAACTCAAAAGTGATTTCATAAACACGCCGATTCTTTTTTTTGAAATGCAAATTGGAATGCATTATTTGAATTTTCCACATAAATATAGGCTTAAATGAAACAAAACCATTCAACCAAATAAAATAAAAATTCAATCTAAAGAGAGGCCATTTGGAATCAATTGGTACAGAGCACATTCTGCTTTGAAGGATCAAAGCACTTTCATTGCTGGGTGCAGAAATTAAACAAGTTAGCAACAATGAAAGCCAGACATCTGGTAAGTGACATCTCCCCTGGCTATCAGCAGGTAGTGATTTTCTTTTGGAACCATTCAGCGTATTGTCTGTTGCCTGGACAATGGAAGTCTGATGAAGCATTGATATAATCTGCCTGGAGGTTTTAAGGCTCCATTGAAGAGATGGGAAGCCAGGGAGATTTGTGTGGAAAAATAATCATTATATATACATATATATGTAGACATAAATAACTGCGACTCTACCCATCAAGTGAAAGAGACGTGTATAAATAGAAGCAAATGTAGTGTGATATATTTGCAGAGCTAGGGAATGTTCTTTTACCCAGACAATTACTACGATAAAAATTAGGCAAAGATAGCCTAGAGAAACCAGGAAGAGACAGCTCTGAGAAAGAAAGTCTGTGTTAAAGTCAAGACGTTGAAAGCAGAGACATTTCTTCAATATCAGCAGACTGCTTCACAGCCTGTTTTTTTTTTTTTTCTGTTGAGGAAAAAATACTGCCAGAGGAAAGGGGCTGAAGGATGGAGAAGGAAGGAAAACAGTAGAGGGGAGAAACTTTGAAATTTGCTGCCCAGTAAACCAGCTTCCAAGATTCCTTAGGAAGTCTCACTTCAACAAACATTCAATATAATGAAGATCCCTGTTCTTGTTTTCTTATTTAACAAGGCAACGTGGTCGATAAGATGCTGTATTTACCATTTAAAATGTTAAAATAACTAAACATACACTGAGTGTTGGAAATTCAGTGTTGAATGCTGGACAGGGACTCCAAACATGAACATAGCCTGGACCTACCTTTCTGGAAGACTTCTCTCTCATGCACTAATATAAAACACTGATAAGAAGAAACCCAAAATAAGCTGTATCTGAGAAATACATAAAGTTCTATGACCTCCTTAATAGGTTAAAAGAGTGTGAGAAGTATAGTTCTGGCTCTGACACAGCTGCACGATCTAGGGCAAAATACACTGAGTCTTGATTCCTTGTTTTTGAAGTACTATTCCCTGATCTGCAGGCAGCTGTGAGAATCAAATGATACAAACTCTGAAAGTGCTCTGATGATGGCGACACACATGGTGAAAGTGTTAATGCTGTCTCTGGAGGGTAAGCAGAGGGGGATTGATTCTGGCAGAGGACTCGCGCCGAGAGCCCCATGGAACTCTGCAGCCGGCCAGGGTGCTTGGCCGCCCGGAATGTGCTGAGTTTAGGAGTTAATCTGATCCCTGGGATCAATTCTAATTGACTTATGTCACACAGATTTCGCCATTTCTGCAGGAGCATTTGATGTAAAGTCATTGGGATGTTGTGTAGTTTCTTAACATGTACAATATTAAGGAAAATATTTCTTTGCTCAATATTCTCCAACTCTTGGTTCTTGTTTTTTAGACTGTGCCCCCTTCAGTCTTTCTTTGGTACTGCTGAGGTTTCTTCCATGTATTTGTAGAAAACTATGCAATTTAAACCTTCCTGTCTCTTACCCTCTGCAATTTTGAAAGTTTATAATTACTAGTTTATTTCAGTTTTTGCAACAAACCTCAGACACAGAGGTGGGATAGGCAGTGTTTTGCCCATGTCACTGTAGAAGAAAAAGAGGCACAGGCATTTGCTAAGTGACTCAGTGCTTATGGGGCCACAGCAGAGAGGCTGAGTTTGCACTGCCCACTGTTTTTATTAACAATGTCCTTTCTTGTCTGAACTCAGCACAGCTCTGGACATTTTTAGAGACAGAAGCGAGCGCAGGGCCAGTTAAGAGCATCATCTAACTAATTCTCTTTGTCACACGTCGCTCTATTGCCTTTGGCCTCCTTCCCCTGCACTGAGGTTTATTGTCATTTTTGTTTCCCAGAGTTGAATATTTGATTAGATAGCTACCTATTATTTCTGCCCAACTGAGGTAAATGATAAAGTGGTAGGATAAATAAAAGACATTTATGTGTCCTAATAGCAGGACAATGAAAGCATTGTTTTCTGACTTTCTGACTTTGTTTAAATTCTGTTTCTCTCTCTCTCTCTCTCTCTCTCTCTCTCTCTCTCACACACACACACACACACACACACACACACACCACTGTGGGCCACTCATTTATTGACTGTGAGGTGGGACTGGCCTTCTTGATTTGACCCTGGAGGTTTCCCTTCCTAGGGTTTATGAGATCATTACTCTAAACTTGGAATTCTAATGGATTGTAGATCCCTAGATGTTGGATTAAAAGGGTCTAATTTCACAATGTTTTTTGGAAGGGGGCAGAGGGTGGTACTGGGTATTGAACCCAGGGGCATTCTACCTCCAAGCTACACCTGCAGTCCTTTTTTATTTTTTGTTCTGAAACGAGGTCCTGCTAGGTTGCTGAGAGTCTCTCTAAGTTGCTGAGGCTGGTCTTGAACCTGCAATCCTCCTGTCTCAGCCTCCCAAGTATTGAGATTACAGGTATGCACCACCACACCGGCTTGCTTTTATAAATTTTGAGTCTTAAATTCAGAGTCAGGATCTCTTGACATCATTCCTTGCAATCTACTCAAAATCATACTCTCTAGCAAGGGGCTCCATAATATAGGAACATCCAATTTTACTACTTTTGAATATATGGAAATAGTAATTCAAATGAAAAGTTGGGAAACAGAATAATACCACTGTAGAGTACTAATCATTGATCTCCCCAATCAATCTCCAGATTGATCCATAGAATGCTGTTTGAACTGCAAAAAAGTCTGCCTTAACCAATTTGAAACACAAAAACAAGCTAGTTTTTTTTTGGACAACCAAACCAAACCAAAACCCCACAAATTTTAATTTAGTAAATGAAGTTCTCCTGGCAGAGTTTTGATCATCTACAGGAGGAGAAACTGGCTGCATTATATCTCCATATATAAAGAAGTATTAAAACAAGCCCAAAATATCCGAATTAAACTTCTTTTTATGCCCCACAATGTTGAGCATCAAGATAGTGTGCGTGTCTGAAGCTGGCCTTGTCAACAGTCTTTATTATCTGTTTACAGCTGTGTTACAAAGCACCACTTTGCAGGATATTTCATTTGATCCTTTCATTAACTGTGGGAGAAAAACCTAGCCAGTAAACTGTGTGTGCAAATGTAATGTAAGGTGAGAATGATTTTTATGATTACTGATAGGAAAAGGGTGTGTGTGTCATTTTGGATTTTAAGCACAAAGGACAAAGCATACTTTGTCCATTGTCATATTATGTGCTGTATAGACAATCTTTCTGTGAATAAAGCAAAATGAGAGATGGAGTCAGACTGAGTCCTAAGAGTGTGGCCCTTGCCTGTCTATATGGAGAGTATTTGATAATTAGAAAAATTTGTGTGTGTGTGTGTGTGTGTGTGTGTGTGTGTGTGTGTGTTATTGGAAAATGAACTCAGGGGCATTCTACCTCTGAGCTATGCCCCCAGCCCTATTTTTTATTTATTTATTTATTTTTAATTTTTGAAATAGGGTTTAACTAAGTTGCAGAGGGCCTCGCTAAGTTGCCGAGGCTGGCCCCAAACCTGCAGTCCTCCTTTCTCAGCCTCTCAAGTACTGGGATTACAGGCATACGCTACCACGCCTAGCTAAAAATATTTCCTTTTAAGCTGCATGCCTCATGAGCATAGCAAATAAGCAGCACTTGTGTACAAAGGAAGGGAAGCCTGTCCTGGCGGATGCAGCTCTTGCCAGCAGAGTGCATGGTTTTGAGAGCAGAATGCGGGCTGGGTGCATATGTGCAGTGGCCCAATCTGTTGCCATTTTCTGCAACCCTGGACTCTGTCATTCCTGCAGCCACTATATCCTTGGACTTTGCCATAACATGAGAGTGAGAGTTGGAAGTCTTGTGCAACCAAACAAGTCTTGCACGTGGTAAATAGAAGTGGAGTGTTGCGAGCATCAGATCTTGGGATATACAATTGGTGGAGTCACAATGAAGCAAGGACTGGATATTTGTCAATCTTCTAAGCTGTAGCAGAGTAAATAGTTGATTTATCGAATTTTGGATCTGAGACAATGGTTTCCATTAAGGTTTGAGTGTTAGTGTTTCGCTGAAATCGGTCTGTGGCTTTAATTTTGTTCTGCTTTCTAATGTTTTGATGGAAAGGTTATGCCCTGTTTTCAAAATAAATTGGGAAGAACAATTGAAATGGAATTACCTCACACTTAAATATATAATCAAACTTACTGAAATAACTGTCTGGGACTAATCTTTATTGAAATAATTCATTGAAAACAATTTCTTCTATAGTTCTTGCTTAAACTAAATTTCTCTATCTGCTATTAATTTTTGCTGCCTTATATTTTTCTAGAGAATTTGCACCATTCCTTATGTTACATATTTATACTTTCACTTCTTTCATGGCTAACCTTCTCCAAACATTTCCTTATTTATTATAACAATTTTTAAAAGAACCAAGATTTTGAATTTTTAAAAAGTATTTATACCATTTACCACTTTAATATTTTATTGTTTTTTGCTTTTGTTATTACGGTTTCCTTCTTTTTATTTTTTGTAGTATTTTTCCACATTCTTGTGTTGAATTTATTCTTTCTCTTATAATAATGAAAGCATTTAAAGTTGTAAGGCTTTTTGCTGAATACAGCCTTAGCATATCATTTAAATTTTGGTGTGTTGCCTTTGCAATATCATTACTTTCTAAATAGTCTGCAAATGTAGTTTAGAGTCTTTCCTTGAACAAAGTAAATGAGGAGTATGCATTCTGTGTGTGTGTGTGTGTGTGTGTGTGTGTGTGTGTTACTTTCATGCCACTGAATTCGTTTTTTTGTTAACTTTTTAAAATAGTCATATAATGTAATACACTTGGCTTATGAACAGTAAAGGTCCCAATGTGCAAAAAGAAGTTGGGGAAAAGTTTGGAAAGTTTGGTCACATAATCTTTGGGGATTTTCTTAGCTTCATGATGTTTAAGAAAAGATGGTTGCTGACTCCTGATTTCAAGATTTACTAAAAAAAATCTATTACCAGGTTTTACAGATGGCTCTACCTGTCCAATGTTTCCAATTTTTCCAAATCTCCTCCAAATGTCCATCTCCAGCTTCCATCTTATTATCGTAAGTACCTAATATCCACAAGCGAAAGCCAGTTACTCCTGAGCAGAGACCCAGGGGAGACTTCTCAGGCTGCCGCTGGAGGTTGTGCTCTCTCCCTCTTTCCCCACGTTGGTGGATTAGTTCAATCATTTCAAACTTTGTTGAGTCCCCAGATAATAAAACTTGTTGGTCCTCCTTAACTGTATCACTGAAACATAAAACTCTCCTAAGTTATGAAGGTTTTTTTCTATTTTGTTTTTGTTTGTTTTTGGTGGTGGTACTGGAGATTGAACCCAGGTGCATTTTGCCTCTGAGCTATGCCCCCAGCCCTATTTTATTTTTATTCTGAAACAGAGCCTTGTTAAATTGCTGAGGGTCTTGCTAAGTCTTCCTGTTTTAGCTTCTCAAGTACTGGGAGTACTGGTGTGTGCCACCATGCCCAGCTAGTTATGAGTATTTGTCAAAAAAAAAAAAAGAGAATGAATTGGTTAAGATGGATATTGTCTGGAAGTTTAAAAAATATGTTTGAATAGTAAAAAAAAAAAATGTGCTATCTGAAGACTGCATGCTCCTGCTGTCTTTAGAGAATAAACCTTTTCACTCTTGCCAGAATTGGAGAAGGAAAGGTATTCAGCTATATGGAATAGGGGATGGGACTGGGGCACTAGCAGATTCTTGAACAAACTTTAATTAATGCTTTTCTTTGTAGCCTCACCTCTACCTCTATTTCAGAGGCACCAGGTGCTACCAACATGAAAGATAACTAGGTGTTAATTAACTTCCCTGGTATAAGTCACGATGTTTCTGAGCTCTCCCCACACCTTCTTCAGGACTCGGCATGGGAGGAGCCATCTGGTAAGTTGTTTCTTGACTCTTTACATTTTAGTTTAAAAATTTGTGCTGCTGTTTTTTTTTCTTCCTTCTTACTTTACTTTTGCTCTTTCATCTTAATATCCATCCCGTAGTTTCAGTGAGAAGTCAGAAAGAAGCAAAAGTAAATGCCTGCTTTTGTTCTGCTATCTTTATCCAGAAGTTTGAAGACATGTTTTGTTTTAATCAAGTTTTCTCTTCTCCAAAGCAAATTTGACTTGTGCTATGTGAGTTTTTCCTACTGTAGTTTTGCCTGCCTAATAATTAGTGTCAATTCCCCTCACATTCTGTTTTTATGTTTTCTGACAGTTTTGCTTTCTAACATCGTGGTTAATATTTTTGTAAAAAATCATCTTTATGGATATTTTAGTGATAGGCTGAGAGAGGCCGTATTGTAGTCTTAATAGTTAGAGATTATTTTGAACTAGACACCATTTTGTTTAGAAAATTGTGTGATTTGATTGAATACAAAACTAAATTTGGAGATTCTGATCTTGGACACTATATTATTTTTATAAAAAAGGTCTTTTACTACACTTCAAAAAATGGCTTTTCCCATCACCTGAGGCCTCTTGTAATACATCTAGGCATTACCTCACAGCTGTTCAATGAATGTGCTCAACCAGCTACTTTTCTGAAATCTTCTCTTACAGCAAAACTCCCGAAAAGAGAAGTCTGTGTCATGGTCATTCTCCCCGGATAATCTCATTCAGTTCTGTGATTCAAGCAACAACAAACCATCACTGAGCTAAACCTTGTAACTTTGTTCCTGACCTCTTCTTTAAACTGGGACTCATTTATCCAACTGCCACTTAGTTTCCTAGTAGACATTTCAAAAGGAAATCTTCATTTCATTCCCCTATGTGTTTCTTCCCAAGTTTTTGTTTTCCTGTCTCAGTACGTGACTCCACTATTTTACCTTTATCCTATTAGGCCAAAATCCTGAGAGTAATTTTTGTTGGGTAATCCACCATTCTGGTGTGTGTGGTTTGTGTGGGATTGGGAAGTTTTCCAAGATGCAGAACTTTTATTACTAAAACCAGGAAATTCTTAGGGTATTTAGTTCATCTCAGGTTGTCTAAGTGAATGATTTTTCATTTCTCCTCCTTGTATCATATATCCAAGGTATTCAATATGTTTATTATCTTTTTTGTGGTACTGTAGATTAAACCCAAGGCCTCATGCATGCTGGGCAAGTGCTTTACTACTGAGCTATATTCCAGGCCCTTAAATAGGTTTTAAGTGAATGATAGTTCTCGGAAAATATGGTATCCTAAAAAAATCATAATAAGGATCTGACTTAAACTGGTGGTGAACCACAATCTGATATCTGTCTCTATTGTAATCATAAAGTCAAAAGTAGCAATGTTGGGGAAAAAAATCAAACCTCATGTTGAGAAATAACAATCAATTACTGCATCAGGGACAGAGTTGTGAATCTGAAATCACCTCTATTGTCCCATTCCTTCAAAATTACTTAATCTTGTCCCATGCATCAATTTCCAATTCAGCAGATTACTTTCAGTCAGGAAGTATGTTGGGAAATCTCTTCCAACATGTCATCAGTAGCTGTAATTGAGTGAGTTATTCCCTTTTCGTATGATTAAGTAACAGCAAATAATGACAACAAGCATACTTTCTTTTTAGGTCAAATCTTTTGTTTCCTGGTAGCAGACATTTAATTGCAAATGGCTAAAGCTAAAAAGGGAATAATTGGTAAAAATTCCTTCACTAATAAGTAGTAATTAACTTCTGGGTGTCAGGTTCTCTTTTAGGCACTGAGGATAAAACAATGAATAGGATAGAGTAGTTTATCTTTTGGGGGAATCAATAAGATTCATAACACCCGTATGAGTTGATGAGTTTATGAGGAAAAAGTCAAGATAAAAGACAGTGAAGGAATACATGAAGTAAAGAGAGCTGTTTTAGATAATGTTAGAATAGCTTCTCTGTAGACGTAGTAATTACGCAGAAACCTGCATGAGGCGAGGGACTGAACCATGCAAGGGTCTCAGAAAGGAATTTTCCAGCATAGGGAAGAGTATGAAAAAAGGCCCACCTGTGACTAGCAGGTTGGTCAGTGGGAGCCAGGGGGCAAGAAATAGAGTGGGGCCAGGGAAATAAAGGGGGTCAAATTGCTGCAGGCCTTGGGGCTGTAGAAAGGAATTTTGGTGTGTGTATGGGGTGGGGTATTGGGGATTAAACCCAAGAGTATTCTTTTTCTGAGCTATGCCCCCATCCCTTTTTATTTTTTGTTTTGAAACAGGGCCTCACTAGGTTGCTGAGTCTTGCTAAGTTGCTGAAGCTGGTCTCAAACCTGTGACCCTCCTGTCTCGGCCTCCCAAATCCTGGGATTACAGGTGTGCACCACCACACTGGACTAATTTGGATGGCAAGCAAATGGGGAGTCTTGACCCCTCTGGCTGCTGCATAGAGAGTAGACAATGGGAAGGCAGAGTGGAAGAGCAGCTCATTAGAAAGCTCACTCTTTATCCCGGGGAGAGATGATGGCTTGCACTAGGATTGCTAAGGTGAAGGTGAAGAAAAGGGGTCAGGCCTCTTCTCACCAATGGTGATCTGAAGAGCATGGTGATGAAGTCAAACAGCTGCAAATCTTCAGCCTGAGCATCGTAGAATGAATGGAGCTGCTATTTGCCTCATAGGGGGAGGCTGGGTATGGGAGAAGATACATCTGGGCAGGACAAGTTTAGTTTTGGATATATTAAGTTGGAGATTCCTTTTAGATGATTATAGGGAAATGTTGAGCAGTGAGTTAGCTAAAAAAATCTGGAATTCTAGGGAAACATGGGAGCGTCTAACATAGTTTGGGAGTCGATCAGTGAGTAGATGGGGTTTATGGCTACGAGATAACCTAGAAACTGGAAACGGGTGAGGTGTGAGAATGGAGACTCGGGGACACTGAGGCAGACCTGGCTATGGATACAGAGAAGGAGCAGCCAGCAAGGTAGAAGGAAAATTGGGAGGGAGCATGTGGCATTGCTGAAGCCAAAGGAAAAAGTGATTCAGGCAAGAGATGTGATCAACTATTGTTAAAAGCTGCTGAGAGATCAAGTAAAATTAGACCAGAAAAATAAGTCCTCTGGCACTAGCTGGATAGTTAGGGAGGGAAATGGATGCACTGTTTCCAGACTGAGGAAGGAACAGCCTAATTGCCCTATATCTTGGGTCATGAGATTCTAGGCTGGAGGTAAGGAATGTCAACGGGGGGTCAGGAGAGGACAGATTCCTGAGCCCTTAGAAGGCTGAGTCTCAGAGGAACTGGTAAAAGTATCTGAAAGAACCACACCTTAAGGACAGTTGCCTGGACACCCTAAGCAAGGGATTCTCCATGGAGGAAGTCAAGCCACCAGCAAAGCTGCTGAACTCCAAATGGAGAATGGTGGCTTTGGTGGTGAGCTAGGAAAATATGATTGCCCCTAGATGCAACAATAGTGCTGGACACATGCTAAAACCTGATTCCAGTGGTACATCTTGGGGCTGTAGCAACAATAGCTGCCCCTGCACATGTGGGCTGAAAGGCCCCTTTTGAAGAATGGACTGGTGCTGGGTACTCTCAGGTGATATCAGGCAGGTTGGGAGTTGAGCATGATTTGATTTCTTTTTACCAAATAAAGACAGTGTGCATGAATGACACTTCAAGTGTATGGTGGAGCGATTTGTACCTAGAAGAATGATGTCTCTGCTTCTGTATTGTCTTCTTGTGAGAGTGCCAACACTGCTTCTGTGTGTCTGGGTATGAGCAATGTAGTTACTCTTGTCCACGCTGGGGTGACCTCAGCTCCAAGGGTATTTTCTCTTTAAGATGATGCAGATGATCCAGGGTGAGCATGTACACAATGGCAGGTGTCTTAAAGGTGTGCATGGTGCAGGTCTACTTTTAACAACTATTTCCTGCCAGTACAATCTACTACATCACAGAAATAATAATTGCTGGCTGGCACCTATGATCTGCTTTTCCTGACCTTGGATAACTTCTCATGCCTACTGAAAATACCGGTCCCCTTGAAACTAGAATCAAATGTGCATCAAATGATTGCATGGCTATGTTACTTTGAATCATCACAGGATCGAATCATAAAGTTCTCCCAAAGTCTGGCAGCATGTAATCTCTGGACTTGAAATTGTTAGGAATAGTAGCCAAACACTTGAAAATATCGCAACAGTCATCTGGATGAGTAACCCAAATGCAGTTATAAAACACCATGGGGGGATGGCTATATTTTAAGCTTTTGGTTAACTTACACTGTATATGTACATATATGCTACTGATGTGATTGTTTTATAATATTCATTCTAGGTATTCTGTGCCTGCTTTTGGTATCAAAAAGAATGTTTTGATAGTAGTGAGGACATTCTTAACAGCAGCTTAGATCACACCTGTTGATTACCAACCTGCCACAATGAGGTACTTGGTGGTTTCTGGTACAGAGTGGAAGATGAAGGACTGGGTAGATGCATGGCCAGGCCTGAGATTCTGCCCCAAGCCAGAGGCTGAGCTGCAGCTACTCTCTATGAATGTAACATATCCTAGCAGAGAAAATCAGTAGGTACACATGTGTCTGGCTAGGGCACATCAGGGGAAACGGAGAATCAGATCAATCTATGAGAACAGAGCCCAGAGCTTCAAATGAGCTTTGAGTGGCCAGCCTGGGGTTCAAAGGCCAGGGATCAAGACAGGCAACTGAGGTGGCAGGGTGAGAAATCCAGGCAAAGAGGCCTGACATTTGTTCAGAGAACCAGCAACAGGCTCGGTCTTCTTTTGGAACCATTTATTCTCAGCCAGGGGGCTTTTATATCCTCTTGACGAGTGCTGGAGACAGTTCTCCTCTGCACCGTCCCAGGTGGAGAGGCATTCACTTACTCCATTGATGTTTGGGCTCAACATTTGACACAATGGACACTAGCCTAACTCTCTCAAAGCTTATACAGTAGCCTACTGGGTGAAACCAACATAAAATAGATACTACATGAAGAGCAAATCCCAGACTAGAAAGGGCAGTGAGGGTGAGAAAATGTACGGCCAGTACTGTCCTGCAGTTGGGACCATTGATGAACTTTAAGCCATATCTGAGGTACATCACTGGATTGTTCTCCCTGCTCCTCAAACACTCCCGGCTGAGGTTACTTCAAACCTGTAAGCTCAGTCCCACCCTGGTCCTGCCTGTGGGTGGCTGAAGTTGAAGGAGCCAGTAACTCGTTTGGTCCTGTCTTGCCACTCATCCTGCTGGGCTGGTGACATTGTACCATGATGGTGGCAGGACTCCAGCCTGTATCTTTTGTGACAGTCTCTCCCCTTTTCCTAGTTCTTCAGTAACTAAATAAGGTCTTGCCTTATTCCCAGCAAAGGCTTTCCTGCCTTAAATGACTATTTCTCAGGGATACGAGTTCCTCATCCCTAGATTAGACTCTAGGAAACAGGTCAGTATCACCTGCTATTGACCCTTTATGCAAACGACACCCTGCCTGAAACCTGGTCCTAGAGTGGATTTCATTTCACAGTCCTTCCCAGCTCAGGTGGGCACCTCCATCGCAAACTTGGTGGAGTCATTCTGCAAACCCTTTTATCCTGTTACTTCTCTCTTTCAGATGCATGTCCAGGCCATGAAAGAAGATTTCTTGTTTTTTAAATTATAATTTTTAGCAAAAATCTCATTTTCTATGACAATCTTTAACAAGGTTTACATATCTCCTTGGATTGCATCCTTTTCTGGTCTGGTATAGCTTCTACCTCCCTGGGTCCTAGATCTGGGAGCAATGCTTAGTCATTCATGAAAGAAATGCAAATGTATGAGTAGATTTCAGGCTTGTCATACTGAATTGTGTAATTCCTCAGAGCAGGATGTTGTCTCTTCATCTTTGGACAGGATGAGTGGCACTTGCTTATTTTGTTTCATTTCAAGCAGCTCTGGAGCAATAAGCTCCAGACAGTGCTCTGTAATGGCAAATTATTAGAAAATAAAGGAATTACTACTTCATTTCCTGACCAATGCTGATTCTTAAAATAATCCTCATGTTTTAGCGTTTCTAGCTTAGAAATGTGTATATAGCTGGGCGTGGTGGTGCACACCTGTAATCCCAGTATTTGGGAGGCTGAGACAGGATTATAGGTTTGAAGCCAACCTCAGCAACTTAGCATGACCCTATTTAAAAAATATAGGGCTGGGGATGTAGTTTGGAGATAGAATGCCCCTGGGTTCAATCCCTAGTACCCTCCGCCCCACAAAAAGGGGCATATAGTAGAAAGGTTCAAAAACAAAGAAGTTGTATCAGAAGAATGAAGTCTTTGCTTATTTTTTTTTTGGATTATTTTGGGGGGGTCTTGGACAAAAGTGCTAAACTTCTATGATTTTACTTTAGGAGGAGATTCATTGGTTTCCTCATCCATATTGATGATCATCACTACCATAAATAAACATCTAGGACTTGTTTGTTGGAAAGAATAGGTTTTCTCAGTACATTTTAATATTAAGTATTAGGGATAATATACAGGTTATAGGTTTTGAAATAACGTCCCTTTAGGGATAATATACAGGTTATAGGTTTTGAAATAACGTCCCTTTAATGTAAATAATACTGCAATGCTAAATGAAATATAGTTGAAATCAAACCAGAACTTTCAAATATTAAAAGTAAACATAAACAATCCCATTTATAATAGCTACAAATGATAAAATACCTAGGTATAAATTTAACCAAACAGGTAAAAGATCTCTACACTGTGAACTATAAAACACTGATGAAAGAAATTGAAGAGGACACATACACACAAATGGAAAATACCCCATGTTCATGGATCAGAAGAATTAATATTATTAAATTGTCCATATTACCCAACATTATTTGCCAATTCAACACAATCCCTATCAAAATACTAATGTCTTATTTAAGAAACTAGCAAAATACATTTCTAAATTTCACATGGACCACACATGCACACACACACACACACACACACACACACACATGCACATGCACACATGCACAGGCAAATAGCCAAAGCAATCCTTATCTAAGAAAAAAACAGGAAGGACTGGGATATAGCTCAGTGGTAGAGTGTTTTCTTAGCATGCATGAGACCTTGGGTTCAATCCCCAGAAGCATGCAAGGAAAATAAAAAGCTAATGAGTATGTAGAGAAAGTGGAGCTATCAACAAGAGTTCCCCTTAAAAACAGGAACAAGACAAGGATGTCCATTATCACCACTCCTTTTCAATATAGTACTTGAGACTAGCCAAAGCAATAAGGCAAGAGAAGGAAATCAAAGGAGTACAAATAGGAAAAGAAGAACTGAAACTATATTTGCAGATGACACGATATTATACTTAGAAGACCCAACAAATTCAACCAAAAGGCTTGTAGAACTGATCAACAAATTCAGCAAAATGTCTGGATACAAAAGCAATCTTAAAAAAAATGAGAGGCTTTTCTATATGCCAACCATAAATCCACTCAAAAAGAAATCCAGAAAACATTTCCACTCACAATATCCCCCAAACAATAAAATACTTAGAAATAAACCTAAGGAGGTAAGACTTCTACAAGGAAAACATTGAACAAAGAAAGTGAAGATTTTAGAAGATGGAAGGACCTCCTATGCTCTTGGATAAGCAGAATAAATATCATCAAAATGGCCATTCTTCTAAAAATTATCTACAGATTCAATGCAATACCCATTAAATTATCAAGGTCATTCTTCACAGACATAGAAAAATCAACCGTTAAATTCATTTGGAATAATAAAAAGGCCTGAATAGCCAAAGTAGTTCTCATCCACAAGAAACATGCAGGAAGTATCACAATACCTGACTTCAAACTATACTACAGAGCCATAGTAATAAAAACAGCATGGTATTGGCACAAAAGCAGACACATAGACCAATGGAGCAGAATAGAGAAAACAGCAACAAATCTGTACACTTACAGCCAATTGATTTTTATCAAAGGAGTCAAAAACATACAGTGGAAAAGAGAAACCCTCTTCAACAAATGGTGTTACCAAAACTGGACATCCCTATGCAGAGAAATGGAAATAAACCCCACTTCTTCCTACACAAGTCAATTCAAGATGTATCAAAGACCTGTAATTTACACCAGAGACCTTGCAGCTACTTGAAGAGAGCATAGTTCCAACTCTTCAACACATAGGCACGGGTAAAAACTTCCTCAACAAGACCCCAAAGGTACGAGAAGTTAAAAAGAGGATCAATACGTGGGATTGCATTAAACTGAAGAGCTTCTGTGCAGCAAAGGAAACTATCAAGAACATCAACAGAGAGTGACAGAATGGGAGGAGATTTTTGCCAGCTACTCCTCTGATAGAGGACTAATATCAAGAATATACAGAGAACTCAAGAAACTCACTGCTAAAAAACCAACCCAATCAAAAAATGGGCAAGTGAACTAAATAGACACTTCACAAAAGAGGAAATACAAATGGCCAATAAATGTATGAAAATATGTTTGACATCATTAGGAATCAGATAGATGCAAATCAAATCTATTCTGAGATTTCACCTAACCCCAATTAGAATGGCAATCATTAAAAACACAAACAATAACAAATGTTGGTGAGGATGTGGAGAAGTAGGAACTCTAATACATTGTTGGTGGGATTGTAAACTAGTGCAACCACTTTGGAAAACCTTCTGGTGGAGGATCCTTAGAAGACTGGGAATGAGCCTACCTTATAACCCAGCAATACCACTTCTAGGTATCTACCCAAATAAATGGAAACCAAAGTACCAGACTAATGCATGCGTATCTATGTTTATAGCTGCATGATTAACAATTGCCAAACTATGGAACCAGCCTAGATGTCCATCAACAGATGAATAGATTACAAAACTATGGGATATGTACACACTGGAATATTACTCAGCAATAAAGAACGAAATTATGTCATTTGCAGGGAAATGGATGGAACTGGGGAACATTATGCTAAGTGAAAAAGTGGAAAGTCGGATGTTCTCCCTAATATGTGGAAGCTAGGGAGAAAATGGGACATACAAGGCTCCAGACAAAGGAGGAGAAACCTTAGAGGAGTGAAGAAGGTGACTTAACTGAGGGAGATGGGAGGGAGTTGGGAAACACCTCAATGTACATGTACATACACCTATCAATCACTATGCTGAGCACAGGAAGGAGGGAAGGGGGAGGAAATAGGATGGGGACTGGGGGAGGGCTAAAGAGTGCTGTGTGCATGTATACCTCTATCACCCTTAACTTCAACAAGTTGTATGATTACAATGCACCAATAAAATAAAAAAGAAAGTGGAGATATCATACACTGTTGGTAGAAATGTAAATTAACATAGCCATTATGGAAAATAATATGGAAATTTCTCAAAAAATTAAAAATAGATCTACCATATGATCCATCAACTCCACTACTGGATATTAAGGACATGAAAACAATATGTTAAAGAGAAATCTGAACTCCAGAGTTTATTGCAGCACTATTTACAATAGCCCAAAATGGAAACAATCGAAAAGCCATCAATTGATGAATGGATGAAGAAAATGTGGTACATAAATCCAATGGAATACTATTCATACTATTCAGCCATAAAAAGAATGAAGTGCTTACATTTGTGACAATATGACTGAACTTAACATCACTATATTAAGTGCAATAAGCCAGTCACAGAAATAGAAGTATTACATGATCCCACTTACAATGAATCTAAAAGAGTTGATCTTACAGAACTTGAGAGTAGAATAGTGGTTAACAGAGGCTGGGGAGAGTAGACAGGAGTGAGAAGTGTGGAAAGGTTGATTGATGGGTCCTAAGTTATAGTTGGATAGTATTATAAATTCTGGTGTAAGGTGACAATAGATAATGATATGTATTTCAAAAAGCTAGAATAAAGGATTTTGAATGTTTTCATCATAAAGAAATGCTACATGTTTAAGAAAATAGATATGTTTACCCTGAATTAAACACTATACAGTGTATGCATTTATCGAAATATCACGTGGTACTCCATTAATATATACAATTTTATTTTTTTTGTGGTGCTGAGGATCACATCCAGGGCCTCACACATGCTAAGGAAGTGCTCTGTCACTGAGCTTCATCCCCAGTCTCGACTTGTATGTTTCTTATGTATTAGTAAACAAGGTTAACTGTCACTTTGAAGCTGTGCTTTGTACAGATACATACTGGATATTATAAAAACAACTGTATGAATAATATGTGTGTTTTGAATAGGCTTATTAGATCGCTGGTAGACAGGCATCTTTGCTTAAAAAGGCCAAGACAAGGCAAGTGGGGAATTTAAGTAATCCAGGCAATTTATTCACCAAAGGGGCATGCAGAGGTCAAAACTGAAGGTCATAGGATGATAGAAGGTTATTCTAAGAAAAAAAAACAGGGATATTACTGTAGTCTAGAATTCTCATTTGAGGAAACAGAGACCTAGTTGAGGAAAGGAGATTCATACATATAATGTATACTTTTTGTAATCACATATTATAATAAGTACTAATATAAGACAACAGAACATGAAAGTGAGCATAGTGAATTCAGCTCAAATGTTGGTGGAGACCTACTCTTGCACAGTATGCTATGAGATAAGGATACAAAGATGAATAGTATAATTATCTGCACTGGTGTACAGAACAAATATTATTAAGAGGCAAATTATTTTGATGGTGGAAAGTGTGGACTCTGAGGTAGAGCTGCCTCTGTTCAGCTTCTGTTTCTAGCACTTACGAGTTCATGATTCAGAGTCAGCTACTTAATATCTTTGGTGCCTCAGTTTTCCCACAGCAGTAATACTATTATGTACCTTGTAGGATTGCCTTTTAAGGAACTGTATATAAAACACTTGGAATGGTGCCCAACTTTTAGTAAGCAATAAGGGTTCCCTATTAGGATCACTGTAGGATTGTTAGAAAATGATGCCCATTGTAATCCCAGTACTTTTGGAGGTGGAGACCGGAGGATCCGGGTTCGCAGCCAGCCTCAGCCCTCTCTCTCTCTCTCCCTGTCTCTCTCTCTCTCTCTCTCTCTCTCTCTCTCTTTCTCTCTCTCTCTCTCTCT
>PVJS01037531.1:0-14116 GCA_004027185.1 Glis glis
TATTTATGCCTCTTTTCCAGACCATCAGAGAATGATAATTCCACAGCCAATCAAAACCCTGGCCTTTCCGTGTCTCCTTTAAACTAGTTAGAATGAGACTTTTGGTCCCTAAATAGGTAAAATCGACGGCCCTTTATCAGCGGAGAAGACATTTCAGAAGTCAGACCTTCGCCCCTCTGCAACCCCCTTAAAATTAAGGGACCAAAAGTCTCAAAGGGAAAGATAGAAATATTAGGCAGAAAGGAGACACTGGAAAAAAATAAAAATTTGAAGCTTTTGGAAGTTCATGATCTAACTCCACCCTATGGAGTGCATCCAGTCAGGCAGAAGCCTTAAAAGTCCACGCCTTTAATCACTCCTCTCCTCACCTGAGATACTTAGTGGAAATATGATGAATAAGAAGAACAAAGGTCACACCCCACTGCTAATTGTTACCAAAAAAAAAAAAAAAACCTGAAGGTTAAAAGAAAGGCTGGTTTAACAAGTCACCCTGGCTAACCACCTTGCTTTCTGCCCTGAGGGGCCCCCTAATGATTCTATTTCTCTTGCTCACTATAGGCCCCTACGTGATTAACCATTTAGTAACTTATATTAAAGAACGCGTAAGTGCTGTTCAAATCCTATCAGTCCCTAGGTCAGACATACCCAGAATATGAGAAATCAGAAACTTAATTCTAAGATTAGAACTATTTACTAGAAGGAGTGGGGAATGAAAGAACCATCTCCTGAAATATTAAGACCCCTAGACCTTCATTAAGCCAGCTCTACTAGAAACACAGCCTTGCCCCTGACCTTTGCCCTAGAGGCAGGCTGCTCCAGGAACTAGCTAAACCACTAGTAGATATGAGATAGGATCACGATAAACAACATTGTTGTAGGAATTGGTTAATTACTGATGTTTAACAGAATGGTAAAAATAAGCTTGTAAAAATTCCTCCACGTACCTCGCTTTGCCCTACCCCCCCTTTTTCTTCTGCTGTTGTATCTTTAAATACCCTCGTCTCCCCTTGCTGGTCGTCGAGCTCCCCTACTCCTGTGTGAGATACGAGCTCGGCCCCAGTGCACTGGCTCCTTCAATAAACCTCGTGCGTTTGCAGCAAGTCGGTGTCCTGAGAGTTCCTGGGTCGGCGCTGGGTCCCGTGGCTAGAGCGGGGGATCCCCTCTAAAACGGGGTGCCTTTCAGGAGAAGCCCCGAGAGCGCTGGTGAGATTCCCCATTAAAGCTCTCCCTTGGTTGGCTCAGTCCCAGTGACTTGTGGGGTATTAGCCTTGGAAGTAAACTAACTCTAACTGCCATATAGGTAGCCCTGATTCTCTTACTTCCCATTAGCTTATCCACATCATTAATCCTTTGAAACACAGTTTTGAATATTCAAACCAGGGTCCTCCGCAGCACTGGAATCCCCCTTCCAGTGAGCTCGGGTCTGTTTACACTTTACCCCACTGGGGAGGGGTACCTTTCCATAAGTGGTATGGGGGTAAGGAAGTTAGAGAAAAGGGGGATACAGGCACTGAGTGGTGTGAACGCAGAGGAATCAGTACCATCCTTCTCACATCTTATGTCCCTGGCCTATGATGCCATTTTATCTGTCTTCCATTGGAATGCCCGAAAAGAGAGCAGTAGGGGGCTCTACTTCCTATATCCTCAAAATGTGATCTGAGTCCCAGGAATGAGGGTATCACCTGGGAGATTTGCAGAAAAGCAGAATCTCAGGCCCCTCTCATGACCTCCTGAATCAGAATCTGCACTTTAAGATCTCAGGTAACCTAGATGTGCATTAAGTGAGAGAAGACCTGAACGAGAGCCAGTCATGCCCTTTATCCCCAAGAGTCTTTGACACTACTTGTTGAATGCTTGAGGATTTTTGTTCCCTGAAAGTTTATGTCACAGCTGGGCATGGTGGCTCTAATCTTAATACTTGAGAGGCTGAGACAGGAGGATTGCAGGTTCAAGGCCAGTCTCAGCAATTTAGCAAGGCTCTCTACAACTTAGTGAGACCCTGTCTCAAAATAAAAAATAAAACAGGACTGGGGGTGTAGCTCAGAAATAGAAGGCCCCTGGGTTCAATCCCCAGTACCCCCCACACACACACACACACAGTTTATGTCACAGTAGAAACTGTAGGAATTGGAAATCAGACACTTGCAGCACTTGGAGTCAGTCTCTGATTCTGTTCTCCTTGAGCAAATGGTTTAATCTCCAAATCTCAAGTACCATGTGGAGAAAATAGACATGATGGTGGCCATGCTGACCTCACCCAAACATGAGATTAGATGAACTAAGAGCACCCGAACAGCTGGGCGGTAGCTCGGTGGTAGAGCGCTGGCCCAGCATGCGCGAAGCCCCAAGTTCAATCCCCAGTACTGCAAAAAACAAAACAAAAGCACCTGGAAAGTACCAAACAACAGATTTTTCTCACAAATAAAACTAAAATACAGACCTGAGAATAATGATGCTTTAAGATTTAGGGGCTACATTGTCATTGTCATATGTTAACTTCTTGGTTTATTCAGAATCTCACACAGGACATCAGGGAAAATTACAAATGTGGGGAATGAAAGGAAGAAAAAAAATACAATTTGATGAAAGGCTGGAAATAGAAAACACCAAACCAAGCCAGGTGTAGTGGAGCACACCTGTGACCCCAGGGAGGCTAAGGCAGGAGGATCCCAAGTTTGAGGCCAGCCTGGGCAATATAGCCAGATCCTGTCTCAAAATAAAAATCAAAAAGACTAGGGGTATAGCTCAGCTGTAGAGCACCCCTAGGTTCAGTCTCCAGCACCACACACACACACACACACACATACACTCCTAGCCATGCTGAACTAAAAACCAACAACAATAAAAACAAAACTTTGATTAAGAAGAATTGTCTCCTGATTGGCACTCTGGTATAAGTTGGTAGAAACTTCCTTACAACTATTCATGTCCCTTTGTTCTTTGAACTTGCTTTATAGATAAACCCTCTAGAGTGGGACTGGCAGATATGCATTATGCAGTTCTCTCATACGACATATCATGTTGGAACTTAGACACTCTTATAGAAGTCCAGAAGAGGCAAACAGGTAGAGAGTTGTAGCTGAGACAGATCCAATCCGATCCAATAGCTCTGGATGGAGTTGTCACTCGGTTGACACCACAGCCCCAGGCTACTCAGACTGGAGACGGGATTCTCCCATCTATCCTCCCTCTTTTCCCACCTCTCTACTGCCCAGCAGCAACCATCTCAGGGCCCCCTTCACCTCTTTGTTTCTGAGGGTGTAGATCAAGGGGTTCAAGAGAGGTGTGACAATGTTGTAAAAGAGGGTGAGGAACTTGCCCTGGTCCTGGGAGGAGCTGTTTCCTGGCTGCATGTACATGTAGATGATGTTTCCATAGAAAAGGGAGACCACAGTGAGATGGGAGCCACATGTATTAAAGGCCTTTTGCCTCCCTGACGCTGACCGGATTTGTAACACTGCCCTGACAATGTAGCCATAGGAGACCAAGATGAAGACCAAGGGTGACAGCACAATGCCCACTGCCAGGACAAAGACGGTGCCCTCGATGGCCACAGTATTGACGCAGGCCATCCGGATCAGGGCTGGCATCTCACACAGGAAGTGGTCCACATGGCGGCGCCCGCAGCGGGGTAGATGCAGGGTCACTGGGGACATGGCCAAGGAGTTGGCCACCCCACAGCTCCAGGCCACTGACACCAGGCCTAGGCAGAGCCTCGGACTCATGATCACCATGTAGTGCAGGGGCTTGCAGACGGCAACAAACCGGTCATACGCCATGACAGCCAGGAGCAGGCATTCCACACCACCCAGCCCCAGGAACAGGAAGAGCTGGAGGGCACAGCCTGCATAGCTGATGGTCTTGTCACGTCCGCTCAGGTTGTAGAGCAACTGGGGGATAGAGCTGGTGGTGAAGCTGAGGTCTAGGAAGGAAAGGTGGGTGAGAAAGAAGTACATGGGGGTGTGAAGGTGTGGGTCCAGCCGGGACACCAGGATGATGGTGATGTTGCCCACCAGGGTCAGGAGATATGCTACCAAGATGACCACAAAGAGGATCCTCTCCAGATGGGGGCGGTCAGAGAAACCCAGAAGGATGAAATAGTTTAGGGTACTGTCATTGGTTTTCTCCATCTCTAGTGTACCTGAAGAAAAACATCAATACCAATAGCAGTGGAAGCCAACTTTAAGGGAGCTGGGCATTAAAGAAGCAAACTTTTAGATTTATTTACTAATTTAACGCCCAAAACAATGATAATGGAGTGCCACTATTATTGTTGTTGTTGTTGTTGTTATTGTTATTATTATTATTATTATTATCCCCGGATTATAGAAAAGGAAATGGAGGCACATGTGTGCTGAGGAAATTATCTTATGTAGAAAGGGGCAAAGTCAGTTTTTAACCCTTGAAATGTGGCTTAGATTCTATCCACTACTAGGACTAGGTCTAACTCCGATGAAGAGAGAGATAAATCCCGCCTTGACTCAACCTTTGATTATTCTAGAGACCCAAGTTCCTAGACTCTATTCAAAACCTCAAAGGCACAAAATAGAGACCCCAAATAATTGATAAATAGTGTTTGGAAAATATCAAATACAGTTGACCCTTGAGCATCACAAGTTTGAACCACATAGGCATACTTATACATGGATTTTTTCAGTTAAATATATTGAAAAATATTTTGGAGATTTGCAACAATTTGATAAAACTGGAAGACAAACCATGTAACCTAGAAATATTTAAAAATTAAGAAAAACTTAGGTATCTCATGAATGCATAAAATATATAGAGATAATAGTACACCTTATTACTTACTAACAAATTATATACCAATCTAGTATAAAAAGTTAAATTTGTCAAAATTTATGCAAACAAACAATATTCAGCACCATTTGCAGTGGAGAGAAGCATAAACAAAGGTAAAGATGCAGTTCTAAATCACAACTGCATAAAATTAGCTGTACTACACACTGTACTAAGTAATTTCCTAGTCTCCCCCTGCTTCTATTGCTGTGAATGCAAGTGTTTGGAGTATCTGCTTAAAACACCTTTTTACACTAATCATTTCTGAGTGAGCTGTTCCTCTCTCCAGTAAATGTTGTACCATGGTAAAATGTGTTGTCTTGAGCCAGGTATGGTGGAGCACGCTTGTAATCCCAGTATGCGGGAGGCTGAGACAGGAAGATCACAAGTTTGTAGACAGCCTCAGCAACTTAGTAAGGTCCTCCACAATTTAGTGAGACCCTGTTTCAAAAGAAAATAGGGCCAGTACTTGGGAGGCGAAGACCAGAGGATCTGGGTTCGTGGCCAGCCTCAGCTACTTAGTGAGGCCCTCTGCAACTTCGTGAGACCCGGTTTCAAAATAAATTATAAAAAATAGGGCCGGGGGTGTAGCTCGGAGGTAGAAAGCCCCTGGGCTCAATCCCCAGTACCACAAAAAAAGGAAAAAAAAAGAAAATAGGGCTGGGGGTGTAGCTCGGAGGTAGAATGCCCCTGGGTTCTGTCCCCAGTATCACACACACACACACACACACACACACACACACACACACACACAAATATGTTGTCTTGGAGTTCTTGAATATTTTTCTATGTGTGATGCATATAACATACAAAACACATGTTAGTCGACTTTATAGTATCAATAAGGCTTCTGGACAACAGCAGTCTATTTGTAGTTAAATTTGGCAGGAGTCAAAAATTTTTCACAGATTTTCAGGTGTGAGCGTGGTTGTCAATACCCTTAACACCTGCGTTGTTTGAGGGTCAACTACCTATACAGAAGTAGTCATTTCACTTCAGTTATTTGATTATTATTCTTGAGGAAATTTTAAATTGCCTCAGTAGTGAAGCACGCCTGTAATCCCAGTACTTGAGAGGCTGAGACAGGAGGTTTGCAGATTCATGACCAGCCTCAGCAATATAGCAAGACTCTCAGCAACCTAGAGAGATCCTGTTTCAAAACAAGAAATAAAAAAGGGCTAGGCGTATAGCTCAGGGGTAGAACACTCCTGAGTTCAATCCCCAGTACCACAAAAAACAAAATAAAAAATAAAAAATAAAAAAGGCTGGGGGGTGTAGCCTGAGTAGATAAATAATGTTTGAGACAACAGAATATTACTAAAGGAACATACACAAAAATCAAGTTCTCTCTTTCCCTCTCTCTCTCTCCCTTAGTTGGATCTGGTACTGAAGAAATAGAGTATTTGTTTTTTCTTCCAAAATATATGGAGAAAATTGCTGTTTGAGGAAAAATTGTAATAAATAATATGACTTTAATCCAATAATTGGCACATGTGCAGAATTTTTGATATCAAATTCCAAATCCTAAAATATATCACATTCAAGACAAAACTTATTTGATGAGATAAACCACAAGTCTTACAGATAGATATAGATGAACAGATTTAAAACATAAAAATTTTAAGCTGTAGATCTAAATTCCTCTCTTTACAATCCCTTAACTGACCTTTTTGGAAGCTCATTTTCATTTCATGAATTTCTTGTTGAAAAATGGTACCAATTAAGCATTTCTTAATTGTCTTACAAATATGTTTGGGATTTGTAAACAAAACATATCCATATTAGCCAGGCACAGTGGCTCATGCCTGTAATTCCAGTATTTGGGAGGCTGAGACAGGAGGATCACAAGTTCAAGACCAGCCTCAGCAACTTAGTGAGACCCTTTTTCAAAATAAAATAGGGCTGGAGGTACTAAGAGATAGAACGCCCCTGAGTTCAATACCCAGTAATACACACACACACACACACACACACACACACAAACACACACACACACACAAACACACACACACACTCCCTCTCTCTCTCTCTCTTTCTCTCTCTCTCTCTCTTTCTGTATGATAGATGATTGATGATAGATAGATATCGATAGATAGATGATAGATAGATGAATAGATCTTAAAGTGGAAAATATATCTGGAAGCAAATACTAGGAGTCAGGTGGAGAATAAAGGGGGATTTTACGTGATCCCTTCTTTATAAAATAATAACCAATAATAATGAGTTATTTTGCAATTTAAAAAGAACACATCACATGTATTTATAGTATATAATATTCAGAATATTTCCTATGTTTTAAATTTGCTAATGTTTATATTTAGCCTTGTCGTTTTCCTTTGCAGCGATCAGTGCCCCATCCCACTCAGTAATTTTTTTCCAAAAATATTAACAAACTGAGAAAGGAAGGAAAGTAGGGAGAAAGGTGGGAGACAGAAAAGACCAAAGATTGAAATCAATTTCCACTCATTCTACTACTTCAGTATTTTTGAACAACCCACTGCACTATTTCATGGTGCTAAAACCATGAGTCCTGTGAAACACGAGTGAGAAGCAGAATCTGAAGGCTGGGCATGAGTTTGGTTCTCAGGATCACTTGCGTTCAGACCTCCTTAGTCTCTGTTTCTCAATAAGAGTGACCTTCTTGAGGGAAGGTGTGCCACAGTGTAAAGGGACTATTGATGCTAATGCCTCCTTTCGGGTCAGCTCTAATCAAGAGCCTCATTTCTCTAAAGAAATAAAAATAGACGGTGCCCACTGCGTCAGATGTTCGGCAAATGTGTCTACACTGGTGGCCAGAGGTCTTTCTTTGTAGAAGTCCCTAGATTTTGAATGAATGCAAACTTGACTGTACTGAGCTAAAATGTTAGTTTTCAAAACACCATCTCTTTCTCTCTCTCTCTCTCTCTCTCTCTCTCTCTCACACACACACACACACACACACACACACACACACACACACACACAAAGCAAAAGTCAGGAGTATTTGTTCTGCCCCTAAGGTCTCTGGAGGAGACTCACCTAGCTCCCTGGAAGGAACTCTCAGGGACTGCAAGGGCGCACCTTCACCCCAAAAGGTTCCAGGAAGGGGCAAATATTTTCTCCCCTGGATTTAAACTCTAGAAAGAACGTCATAATTTTTCTTCCTTTTGTGCAGAGGACCTTTGCAGCATGCTGACCCATACTGACAGTTCTCTGAGCCCCCGGCAGCCTACACTTTGTAAGTACCCACTCCAATCACTGTAGATGTTGCATACTTAAACTAGTTAGGTACCTTTTCTTGCACAGAGCAGATTTTCCTATATTTCACCTAGATCTGTCACCTGATTCCTCTCCTGGTGAGAAGATAGATTTAGCCAAACCCATCTTTTTATCTGTTATACCTGAGCACACAGTAGAAGCTCAACTGAGCAAAGGGGCGATTTATTGATTAACTAATTAGTGGGCAGGTCAAGTCTTCCTTACCTCAGGGAAGCATTTCTTCTTCATGACTCCAAGTGGGAAGCACTGAATGCCAACACCAGGCATCCCACTGATGACTGAGTTTCCTCCACACAGGCGTGTGGTGACAGGTAGAAAGGTCAAGAAATGACTGAAGTTGGAGGGATTTTCAGACACGAGGCTGCCTGGAATGGGATATAGCAGAGCAGTTCACCTGCACCAAGGGGACTGTTTCTGTGTGAAACTTTTGTTAAACCTATGCTTGGGAGTGTGTGTGCAGACAGCAAACCCCAAGGAAACATTCCTGTCTCCCCCTGGGTGCCGAGCATCTCCCCCAAATGCCCTGCTCCATCTCGGAAACTGCCACCCTCAAACCCTGAGACAAGGACTTGTACTTTTTAAGTTCCTAGAGGGTGGGAGGAGTCATGTGATTAAATATTTAAGTTTATTCTAAAATCTAAATATTTTAAATAAATGACAAAAATTAAGTTAGCTTATTTTAAGTTTTTTTTTAAAAAAATTATCTGTAGTATTTAAGGTAGAAAAGGTTTGTTACTCGCAAAATGTATGAGTACAATAACAGCTGCTGGGGAAATGGGATCTATGTTTTCAGAGAAGGGCCAGACCTGGATCATCCCAGTAACAAGACACAGGTCTCCTGTTTCCCCCACAAGAGGCTAACAATAGCCCTTTTATTACTATTTTGGTTCTTTCTTGCTTGCTTGCTTGCTTGCTTGCTTGCTTGCTTGCTTTCTTTCTTTCTTTCTTTCTTTCTTGCTTTCTTTCTTTCATGTGTGGTACTAGGGATTGAACTTCTACTACTGAGCTACATCCCCAGCCCTTTTTAATTTTTTGTTTTTGAAACACAGTCTCACTAGGTTGCTGAGAATCTCGCTACATTGCTGAGGCTGTCCTTGAACCTGCGATCCTTCTGTCTCGGCCTTTCAAGTACTGAGATTACAGGCATGGGCCACCATGCAAAATAAGACTTACATCTTGGATCTCAACTTCTTACTTCTGCCTGACAAATCTTTTTTTTTTTTCCATGACAAATTCCAGTTCTAACATTCAAAATTTTTTAAATCAAAGTTTAAAATTTTTATTTTGTGTTTCTTCATATGGTATCTCCTCAGCACTTCTATACTCACCCCTTCAAAATAACCTTGCATTGATAAATGTATTGCTTTGCTATAATTAAATACCATGGGCTGCGATGCATGCTCCTATGTGCACTTGTCTCTTGTTATGTCTGTCGTAATCTACACTTCTCAAGAGCGAGGAGAACGAGGCTCTTCATTTTCTTTTTTCTGTATCTTTGAGGCACACCTCATGGCTTTCTTTTTTCTTCTTCAGTACTGGAGATGGAAGCCAGGGCATTTTGCATACTAGGCAAGCGCTCTACCACTGAGCCACACCCACAGCACAGATTCTTTATTTAGTAAACCAACTGAAAAATTACAGACCTCTGAAATGAGCTCCTAAGTCCAGAAATTACTCACCATTTTCACTCGTATGCTGCTAGGCACCATTGAAAATCAGAATGCAGAAGGTATAGATCTAGAGAGAGGTTTCTGGTGGGATCATACATCTTGCCTCTTGATACACATCCGCCATGCCAGTGTGATTGCAGATATGGGAGGAAACAAAGGCACCTGTCTCAGGCTTTGTTCATCCCTCTAACTGATGAGCCACAGTATTTGTGCAGAGGGGTTTATTGCAACTTCAGGCTGAAGCATCTCTCCTGAGGGAAGACTGGAGAGGAACCTGATGGTGGTCTAGGTGCATCAGCACCCCCAAGCTCTGGGGGATCTCCCAATGCACCCAGGTCATTAGCACATTCACCAAGGCTTGTGGTAGACAAGCAATGCCCCACACTCTCCTGTATCCCACAGGGTCCATGAGAAAAGAGGACCATGAGAATTTGTCCCTTGATATAAAAAGGAATTAACACTGCATGTAAGTAAAATTGGGGGACTCAACCCATTCTTGTTCAAAAGACATAAATCCCATGGGCTGTTTGCTTCCTCCCCTGGTCCCAAGAATTATTATGTTGCAAAAAGCAGCTGAGGCACAATCAGCCCAATCCTACAAGAGCAGGATCAGACTTTTCTTTTTCTTCTTAGATCTACTAAAAATAGGGCAAAAGTATTTTGATGTCTTCTTACTGATAATTTTATGTATGAAAAAGAAAAGACCTGTTTTCCTGCCTAGTGACAGAATTTCATAGGTGCATGAACCAGGGTAAACTTGTTTTATTTATTTCTATTTTTGGATTTGAGAGGAGGATGTCAGCATACATGGGTTTAAATTTTAGTTTCAAAATGAACTGAAAGGAAAATGAGCAAATATCTTGAACCCCTTCTTTCACTAGATTGTGAATATGTACCCAGGTCCATAATGCTCCTATAGAGGCAAAAATGATGTCACTGGCCGAAATTTTTTAAAAATAAAAAATAAATAAATGAGTAGAAACCAAGACCCTTGCAATCAGCAAGGCAATATCAGAGAAAAGTCAGTCTAATTAGTTTGAGTCAATTGACTACGGGATTGATCAAAATGATTGGATGGGTACTTCTGGTTAGCTGTAGTGAGAGAATATTCCACACAGGTGAATGTGTACCATTTGTAGTGTGTGGATATGTATTCTACACATCTTCAGAACACCTCCATACTTGCCTTCTGTACAACAGAGCAGATCCACAGAAGGCCTCTGAAGCAAACAGGAATCTTACATCGAAATCATACATCAAGACATTGGTGCTTGGAGAGCAGACAGGATTAATAAATCCCACTGTTCCTAATTGCTCTACCCCTTTGGGATGCTAAAAGTCGAAATCACCAAAATCACTCTAAATTTGTTTCATTACTTTTGCTGTTTAATGAGGATATTTTATTTCCCATTCTTAGCCCACTCCACATACCACCCTCCTCCTGGGTTGCTTCTTTCAGGCCTTCCCAACATGCTAGAAGGATTAGTTTAGTTAGTCTAGTTGATAAACCTGTCACCTGATTCAGGGGAGGGGACTTAAAGAATGAAAATTAGTTATCAAATTAGTTATTTGAATAGATCATCTAGCCTTTTGGAAATACATGATTCTATATCTAGACATAGTTCTAGAGCATTATAATTTGGGAAAAAGTAGAATGTAAAGCTTAGGTTGACTTTTTTTTTTTTAGGTACCGGGGATTGAACGCAGAGGCGTTCTACCTCTGCGCTATGCCCCCGGCCCTATTTTTTATGCTTTATTTTGAAACCGGGTCTCACGAGGTTGCGGAGGGCCTCACTAAGGAGAGAGAGAGAGAGAGAGAGACAGACAGACAGACAGACAGAGCGAGAGCTGAGGCTGGCCGCGAACCCGGATCCTCTGGTCTCCGCTTCCCAAAGTACTGGGATTACAAGCATGCGCCACCATCCCCAGCAGGTTGACTTTTTTATTGTTGCATTGTAATCATACATCTTGATGAAGTGCAAGTTGATAGAGGAATACATGCACACAGTACTTTTTGAGCCCTCCCCCAGTTCCACCCCACTCCCTCTCCCCCCCACCTCCCCATGCTCAGCACAGTGATTGGCTTTGATAAGTTTGTGTGTGTACACCATGACCATTGAGGTGTTTTCCTCTTCAAGTCTTCCTCCCCACTCCCATCTCCCTCTCAGTTAGGTCCCCTCCTTCACTCCACTAAGGTTTCTCCTTCTTTGTCTGGAGTCTCTTCTGTGTCCCAATTTCTCCTTAGCTTCTGCATATGAGGGAGAACATCCAACCCTTCACTTTTTGTGACTGACTAATATTCTCCAGTTCCATCGATTTCCCTGCAAATGACGTAGTTTTGTTGTTCTTTATGGCTGAATAGAATTCCATTGTGTATATATCCCATAATTTTGTAATCCATTCATCTGTTGATGGACATTTCGGCTGGTTCCATAGTTTAGCTCTCGGGGCCCGCCCGGGAGTGGTACGATGCTGAAGGGGGAGTAGACGCCTATGTCCCGAATAACCATACCTCGGACCGGGAGACATGTCTGGCACAATCTCCTTTATTAGAAAGCCAAATCCCTCTTTTATAGTAGAGGCCATACAGGAAACTTGCAAGCAGTAGGGTGTGACCCAATGGCACGCGACGGGTCGGGTCACCACGCCCCCCCCCTGTAACCTATCATAGGTAGAGGCACCTGTCGTCTGTGAGCACGGAACGAGGTAACTGCCTATCATAGCCCTCCTGAGGCTAGGTGGGGCTATCTGCGGGACCTCCCTCCGAGGGGTCTGCTAGCGCCATCTTTGCCATTGATATGCTGAATCACTGCCACGTGGAAGAGGCCCGGTACTCGGTACTCTAGAGCAGGCTTCTGCTAGTCCACCAGGCCCTTTCATGGCACCGGGTGGAGGGCCCAGCATTTAGCAATTATGAATTGTGCAGCTATAAACATAGATATGCATGCATTACTATGGTAGTCTGGTTCCAGTTCTTTAGGGTAGATACCCAGGAGTGGGCCATATGGTAGGTTCATTCCCATTCTTCTGAAGATCCTCCACACTGTTTTCCAAAGTGGATGCACTAATTTGCAATCCCACCAACAGTGTAATAGAGTTCCTACTTCTCCACATCCTTGCCAGCATTTATTATTGTTTGTGTTTTTAATGATTGCCATTCTAATTGAGGTTAGGTGAAATCTCAGGGTAGTTTTGATTTGCATCTCTCTGATTGCTAATGATGTTGAACAAGTTTTCATATATTTATTGGTCATTTGTATTTCTTCTTTTTTGAAGTGTCTATTTAATTAGCTTGCCCATTTTTCTTTTTTTTTTTTTGCAGTACTGGGGATTGAACCCCAGGGGTGTTCTACCTCCGCGCTAAACCCCCGGCCCTATTTTTTATACTTTATTTTGAAACCAGGTCTCACGAAATTGCGGAGGGCCTCACTAAGTAGAGAGAGAGAGAGACAGGGAGAGAGAGAGAGAGAGAGAGAGAGCTGAGGCTGGCCACAAACCCGGATCCTCTGGTTTCCGCCTCCCAAAGTACTGGGATTACAAGCATGCGCCACCACGCCCAGCTACTTGCCCATTTTTTTATTGGGTCATTTGTAGTTTTGTTGGCGGTGAGTGTCTTGAGTTCTCTGTATATTCTAGATATTAGTCCTCTATCAGAAGAGTAGCTGGCAAAGATCTCCTCCCATTCTGTCCTCTCTCTCTCGAGGTTCTTGATAGTTTCCTTTGCTGCACAGAAGCTCTTCAGTTTAATGCATGTGTTAATCCTCATTTTAATATCTTCTCCCTTTGGGGTCTTGTTGAGGAAGTTTTTACCCATGCCGATGTGTTGGAGTGTTGGTCCTATGCCCTCTTCAAGTAACTGAAAAGTTTCTGGTCTAATTTACAGGTCTTTGATCCATCTTGAATTGACTCTTGTGCAGGGTGAGAAAGTGGGATTTATTTCCATTTTTCTGCAGATGAATAACCAGTTTTGCCAACATCATTTCTTGAAGAGGCTATCTTTTTTCCAGTGTACGTTTTTGAACCCTTTGTCAAAAATCATTTGGCTGTAAGTGTGTGGATTTGTTTCTGAATCTTCTATTTTATTCTTTTATTTTGTGATGCTGGGGATTGAACCCAGGGCCTCATGTCTTTTTAATTATTCTTTATAGGGAGAAGGGAATTTGGTAATTGCAAGGGCAGTGCTTAAGGATATATCAGAGAAGAGAACATGATAATGATGTGGGCTAGAAAAAAAGTCCAATATATAATAACAGAGGGTGGACAGTCATGGGGAACTGATGTGGAGGAGGGCAGATCCCCCGACATTCTATTTCTAAAGGGAGTGGCTGTAATATATTGTTTGATGAAGAGAGGCACATAAATCATGAGAGTCCTTCTTCATAAAAAGG
>PVJS01037532.1:0-19868 GCA_004027185.1 Glis glis
AGAGAGAGAGACAGAGACAGAGACAGAGCGAGAGCTGAGGCTGGCCGCGAACCCGGATCCTCCGGTCTCCGCCTCCCAAAGTACTGGGATTACAAGCGTGCGCCACCACGCCCGGCTCCAGATTTTTAAACCTATAGTTTCTCCTTCCTTTCCAGTTTGTCTTCTTTCTACCTATTATTTTTATTTTTCCTATCCTACCTCAGTTCCAGTTTGGGAAATTAAAACAAAAGCCAGGTATGGTGGTGCACGCTTGTAATCCCAGTACTTGGGAAGCTGAGACAGGCAGAGCCCAAGTTGGTGGCCAGCCTCAGCTGCTTAGTGAGGTCCTCTGCAACTTAGTGAGACCCTGTTTCAAAATAAAGAAGAAAAAATAGGGCTGGGGGTGTAGCTCAGAGGTAGAAATGCCCCTGGGTTCTATCCCGTTACACACACACACACACACAAAAATAAGTAAAATAAAACAGCCGGGTGCTGTGCCTGTCTGTATTCCCAATACTTGAGAGGCTGAGATAGGAGGATCGCAGGTTTGAGACCAGCCTCAGCAATTTATTTATTTATTTGTGGTACTGGGGATTGAACCCAGAAGCATTCTTCCTCTGAGCACCCCCCCGCCCTATTTTATTTTTTATTTTGAAACAGGGTGCCACTAAGTTGTGGAGGGCTTTACTAGGTAGCTGAAGCTGGGCACGAACCCGGGCTCCTCTTGTCTCAGTCTCCCAAGTACTGGGATTACAGGCATGTGCCATGGCGCCTGGCCCAATAATTCTATTTTTAATAGTGAATATGTACGCTTTTCCTATAGGTATCACTTTTTTTTTGCACTATGATGTCTACATATAAGTGATTTTAAACTCCTGAAATCTAAAATACATTTTTTTTTTTGTGGTGCTGGGATAGAACCCAGGGTCATTCTACCTCTGAGGTACACTCCCAGCCCTATTTTATTTTTTATTTTCAAACAGGGTTCCACTAAGTTGTGGAGGACCTTGCTAAATTTCTGCGGCTGGCCATAAACCTGCAATCCTCCTGTCTCAACCTCCCAAGTACTGAGATTACAGGAGTGTGCCACCATGCCTGGCTTAAAATATATTCTTTGTAGCACATTATCACTGCTATCTAGGGGAAAAAGTCAAGCAATCAGTACATGGAAAGAATGACGTTTTGTTCATATTTTGGCCATAGGTTTGCTTTAAGAAACAGTGCTCCCTACAGGATGGAAGAATTTATCTGCCTCCTATTTGATGGGGTTCAGAGCTAAGATGGCTGAATAAAGAAGCATGGGAGACTGGCATCTCCTTGGTGGTATTCTGGAGGAAGTCCACATTCACTCCACCATGATTGGAAAGATCTGGCTCACCATCCTGTTCATATTTCGAATACTTGTTCTGGGCGTGGCAGCTGAAGATGTCTGGAGCGATGAGCAGTCTGGCTTCATCTGCAATACAGAACAACCGGGTTGCAGAAATACATGCTATGACCAGGCCTTTCCTATCTCCCTCGTTAGATACTGGGTTCTGCAGGTGATATTTGTGTCTTCACCCTCTCTGGTCTACATGGGCCATGCTTTATACCAACTGAGAGTTCTAGAGAAAGAGAGGCAGAGGATGAAAGCTCAATTAAGGAGAGAATTGGATGAGACAGAGTTTAAAATGCCTGTGGATCAGAGGAGACTGGAGCAAGAGCTTTGTCAGCTGGAACAAAGGAAACTAAATAAAGCTCCGCTGAGAGGCACCTTGCTCTGCACTTATGTGATACACATTTTCACCCGGTCTGTGGTTGAAGTTGGGTTCATGATTGTACAGTACCTTTTATATGGATTTCACTTAGAACCTCTGTTTAAATGCCATGGCCCACCATGTCCAAATATAATTGATTGTTTTGTCTCAAGACCCACAGAAAAGACAATATTTCTATTATTTATGCAATCCATAGCCACTGTTTCACTTCTCTTAAACATTCTAGAAATTTTCCACCTAGGTTTTAAAAAGATTAAAAGAGGGCTTTGGGGACAATATAAATTGAAGAATGAACATTCTGAATTCTATGCAAACAAGTCAAAACAAAATCTAGCCAAATATCAGAGCACATCTGCAAATTCACTGAAGCGACTCCCTTCTGAACCTGATTATAATCTGTTCATGGAAAAGCAAACAGACAGAGCAGCGTACCCAAGTTTAAATTCATCTTCTGCATTTCAGGCAGATCCTGGCAATCACAGTGTAAATGATAAGAAATGCATTTTGGATGAACAGAAAACTAATGAGATGTGCACACTTAGTACTACCTGTACTCATCCTCAACACATCGGCTCAAATAATAACAAAGACATTCATAAAATATTTGCAAAAGAACTTAATGGTAACCCCATAAAGGAAAAAAGACAAATCGATGGCAAAGACAGCAAAAAGAACCACAGTTCTAGAGAACACTGTTCTGTTCCAGGTATTGCTATAGATACAGACAACCACATGGGGCAGTCACCCCACAAGGATTTCTTCCTGGCAGCCACCTGCACCTGGAAGCCTCAGTGGCTTGGTGCTGCCTGGGAGCCCTCTACAGAAGATGAAAACCAGGGGTTACCCCCTGAAGGGTGCCTCCAGGGCCAGCTCAGAGAGGGCACAGACAGAACCCTTCCTCTTTCACAGGAAGACTCCCAACCACTTGACATCACAAACACTCCTGATTCTTTGGGAGAGTGGTCCTTTGAGCCAAGGTTTGTCAGAACCCGCCACAATCCCACTGTTTGTCTGACACATTTAATGCCCCTGAGGAACAACTTTGTCAGTAGGCGGGTTTCCACAGATCTTCAGATCTGAAGTGTTGTTGCTTTTGGATATTCTGCATATTATATCATCAAAGTAGTAACCTAGTGGTGGTAGAAAATGGAGAAATTAGATAAGGGCAGCTGTTGAGAAAGACATTTGCAAACTCTTTTCAAAAATGGAAAAACAGCTCTAATTCTGAACTGTGAAGAGAAAGTCCTAAATCCACAGACACAGGGTAAATCAATTTAGGATTTTTTAATACCCCCTTCAAAATGTGTGGAACTGATTTTGATAACATGTTCAGAATCGATGCTAAATAGTTTCTCACAGCCTTAGGAAAATTTCTTGATCTATATAATTCCTTTTTTAGTTACTTTTTTGGGGGTACTGGGGATTGAACCCAGGGTCATTCTACCTCCAAGCTACACCCCCAACCCTTTTTTTGTGGTACTGAGGGTGGAACCCAGGGGCCTTCTATTTCCGGGCTACACCCCCTCCCCGCCGTCCTATCTTATTTTTTATTTGGAAACAGGGTATCTCTAAGTTGCTGACAGCCTCACTAAGTTGCTGAGGCTGGCTTCAAACCTGTGATCTTCCCATCTCAGTCTTCCAAGTACTGGCATTACAGGCGTGCACCACCATGCCCGGCTTAATTTTTTGTTTTGAAACAGGGTCTCAAGCCTGGCGTAGTGGCGCATGCTTGTAATCCCAGTATTTGGGAGGCTGATACAGGAGGATTGCAGGTTCGTGGCCAGCCTCAGCAACTTAGGTACTCCGCAACTTAGTGAGACCCTGTTTCAAAATAAAAAAGAATAAAATAGGGTTGGGGGTGTAGCCTGGAGGTAGAATGCCCCTGGGTTCCATCCCCAGTACCACCAAACAAAAACACAAACAAACAAACACACACCAGGGTCTCGGCTAAGTTGCTGAGGCTGGTCTTGAACCTGCAATCCTCCAGTCTCAGCCTCCCAAGTGCTAGGATTACAGGCATGCGCCACCTCCCCCGGCTAGTTACTAATCTTTTATCTTTGGATACTAGGTTAATATTGTTTGAGTATAACCATAATGTTGCTGTCAAGTAAATAAAATCTTTTAAAAATCCAAGACTCTCACCAGTGTATAACATTATGATTTGCTTCCCGGATTGGAGTCCTTCTAGACTTCTACTCACTGGTCCTGTAACCTCCTTACTTTACTAACGTACTTACCCTGCAGAGATGTAAGGATAAACAACCAACAACCCCCCCTCCCATGTTTAGCCCAGTACTGGCACAACAGTAAGCATTCGAAAAATGCAAGCTTTTATTAGCACGGTGGTGCTCACCATCCAGAGGCCCACTTCAAGTCAGCCACCAAACAAGGAGACCCCAAATGTAAGAGCTGGAGCCCAAACATACGACTCGAATCACTCTTCTCAAGCCACTAGAAATCCAAAAGTCGCCCAGTGTCTGTCGTGCGTATTTTTTCTGGATGGGAGCCCCAAAGTCCAGCACATATCGGACACCACAGCTTCCGCGATCCCAGTAGAGCAGGGTGCGCCCCTTAGCACGTGGGCGACCCACGCTCCGTCACGCGTCCCGAGGTCCCGAGGTCCCGAGGTCCCGCCCCGGGCGCCACGCCCACCCGGGCCCCACCTGGACGCCCAAAGCCCGGTCTCTTGCTAAGCAACCGAACCGCCCGCGGCGGGGACCGGAAGAGGAAGGAAAGGTGTGCTCCGAACGTCGGAGGGGCGGGCGTACGCAGTCTCCCTCGGCTCAGCCGGCTACGGGGATGCAGAGCGTCCTGGTCTCCATGAAAACAGGCCACACCCCGGCGATCCCGGCCCGTGGTGTGCAAGTGCGCAGGCGCGCGCGCCCTTCCGCGCATGAGCAGAGCCGCTCCAAGCGCGCCAGCCACGGTCACCGGCGCCAGCTACGCCGTGGCCGCTGTCACTATGGCCCATTACAAAGTGAGGGGGGCGCGGCGTGGCTGGGGGCGTGCGGGCGGTAGCCAGCCGCTGGTCGGCTCCGGGTGGGAGTTGGGGCTCGCGCGCAGATTTGGGGGGCCGGAGGCAGCGAGGCGCAGGCGGGGTTGCGGGACTCCCAGCGCCTTCTTCCTGCCCTGGCCTCGGGGCTCCGGTCACTGACCCGCGGTGTCTCCCCAGGCCGCCGACTCGAAGCGCGAGCAGTTCCGGAGGTACTTGGAGAAGTCGGGGGTACTGGACACGCTGACCAAGGGTGAGCATGTGCAAGGAGACTCGTGCCCTCGGCGTGCTCCTCGGCACGACTCCCCTGACGGGCTGTGGCGTGGGGAAAGAGGGAGAACAGGTGGGGCCCGCCAAGGGTCCCTAAGGTGGGCCTCGGGGTTCAGCGGGACAGGCGCACTCTGGCTGCCATGTGCTGCCCGGTGGGATAGCTTAGTTCACGCTACCGCTCTCAGCGCCGGGAGTGGAACTCTTGCAGCTGTTGCAAAGTCTCTCCAACTTCCGTTGCTTTGCCTGGAGCAGCCGCAGTGGACATGTTTGTTAAAGACCTTGAGATCCCAATTCTTTCTGCCTTAAGGAGTTTGCAGAATCCTCAGAATCTCAAGAAACATTTTCCCTCGAACAAAGGGCAACTGGAAGAATGGCCAGATTGGAAAGTGAGCTATAAAATAGCCGAATGAGCCTAATCACCAATGTAGGCGATTCATAGACAATTTGGCTGTGGCTTTTTAACCTGGTTTCTTAGTCTATAGCAATTCCTGTCTCGTGTAGATGTATTAACTAAAGTAGGATTACAGTTTAAAGAGTTTAGTAGTTATATTTACAATTTAAAAATGGAAATTTACAGTTACACTGTATATCTTCCTTCCTAGATTCAAGATCTAAGCAGAGGAGTGCAGTACTTGGAGAGAGTGGAGTACTGCTTACTTCATTAGCTTGCCAGTATTTTCAATGCCTGCTATTTGTTACTCAGCTCACAGGCTGGGATTTTTTTTTCTTTTTCTTTTTTAGTACTGGGGATTGTACCCAGGAGTTTGCAACCACTGAGCTACATCCCCAGCCCTACTTGTTTACTTAGAGATGGGGTCTTGCTAAACTGCCCATGCTGGCCTTGAACTTGTCATCATACTGTCTCAGCCTCCTCAGTTACTGAGATTACAGGTTTGCTCCACCTGCTTGGCACTGGCTGGGATTTTCAAGGGTGTAGCATGGAATTGCTGGCAGGGATGAGGACCTAGGTCCATATCAGAATAGGAAGTGACTGGAAAATAATTTGGTGACTGCTCTTTTGGCAGAAATAAAGTAACTACACTGTGAAAGTGTTGTGCTATGTTGTTTCTGGAAGTGTCACAGATGCTTGGAATGCCATTCCCTCAAGAAATCCCATATGTTCATTTCTTTCATTTAACCATTTAATTCAGGTCTCCATTTTCATGAGGGTGTATCCTTGTTGGGGAGACAGATAATAAAGAAATACCTAATGATGTATTATGACTAAAACCATGCCACGGTTAGGGGATAAAGTGTGACGGGTGGGATGCGTATGCCATATTACGTAGAGGTGGGGGGAAGGCCTTTCTTCTCAGGTAACTTTTGAGCAGAGATTTTTTTTTTTTGCGGAACCGGGGATTGAACCCAGGGACATTCTACCTCCGTGCTACACCCCCAGCCCTATTTTTTATACTTTATTTTGAAACTGGGTCTCATGAAGTTGTGGAGGGCCTCACGAAGTAGCTGAGGCTGGCCACGAACCCGGATCCTCCGGTCTCTGCCTCCCACATACTGGGATTACAAGCGTGCGCCACCACGCCTGGCTTGAGCAGAGATTTCAAATAGTGTGTATGTCAAGAGTTCCAGGAAATATATTTCTTTGTGCGTGTGTGTGTGGTATTGGGGATTGAACCCAGGGGCATTCTACCTCTGAGCTACACCCTCACCCATTTTATTTTTTATTTGGAAACAGGGTCTTGCTAGGTTGCTGAGAGCCTTGCTAAATTGCCAAGGCTGGCTTTGAACCCACAATCCTCCTGTCTCAACTTCCCAAGTACTGGGTCACAGGCATGTGCCACCTCTCCTGGCTCCCGGAAATATATTTTACCCCTAAACTGAAAATCTGAAATCCAAAATGCTCCAGCATCTGAAACTTTTTGAGCACTGACAGGATGCTGGAAGTGGAAAATTCCACACCTGACTACATGTGACATGTCACTAAAAATAGTGCATAAAATTACCTTCAAGCGACGCATCGAAGACGTATTTGAAACGTAAATGAATTTTGTGTTTAGTCTTGAGTCCCATCCTCAATGTATCTTATAACATATGTATAAGCAGGTATTCCAAAAATCTGAAAAAGTTGTATTCTGGTCCCAAGCATTTTGGATAAGGGATACCGAACCTATATAAGGAGGCGAGGGTGACTGGAGTGAGTGACAGAATGGGCAAAGGCAGAAAATGACATCTGTAGGAGGTAACTGACTACAGAGAGAATGCACTCCTTCATGAGACTGGGAACCCCTGGAGGCCTCTTTTTTTTTTTTTTTTTGGTGGTATCAGGGATTGAACCCAGGGGCATTCTACTTCTGGGCGACACCCCCAGCCCTATTTTTAATTCTTTACTTTGAAACAGGGTCTCACTAAGTTGCGGATGGCCTTACTAAGTAGCTGAGGCCCCGGATCCTCTGGTTTCAGCCCCCCAAGTGCTGGGATTACAAGCGTGCGCCACCACGCCTGGCTTGGAAGCTTCTTTTCCTTCCCACACATCCACAGGAATCTAACCCCTCAATCTCCTTAGACTTCCCATCTCCTAAATAACGTCAGACAACATAGTGTTTATTGGTATGATTTATTTAGAATTTGATTTTCAGCTTCAAACATGGATATTTTGCACAAATTTAATTTATAATTTTTAATCCAGCTATTTTCAAGAGAATTTGAAACTGCTTATAACACTAAAACACTGTTAGAGGAAGATCGCAGGTTCCAAGCCAGCCTCAGCAACTTAGTGAGGTTCTCAGCATCTTAGCAAGAATCTGTTTCCAAATAAAAAAAATAGGGCTTGGGTATAGCATGGAGGTAAAATGCCCTTGGGTTCAACCCCCAGCTCCCTCCCATACACACACACCACAAACCAAAACCAAAACAACACTGTTAAAGGATGGCTAAAGATAAAGATGATAAATCATTTGGAAGCGGCATTTCATTATTTACAGCACTACAACTGTTTTTTTTTGTGTGATTCTAGCTCAGCCTCACACAACAGCTGCTTTTATCAGGTTTTTCAAAGGATTCCAAGCACAAAACAGTTAACCACTGGTTTAGAGATTATCTGAATAAATTCCAGGAGATATTTGTTCAATAAAAAATGAGGTAGTGCACACATGAGCTATTAGATATGAAACCACTGTAGTGTCTTTTTTTTTTTGTACTGGTGATTGAACCCAGGGGCATTCTACCTCTGAGCTACACCCCCATCCCTATTTTTTTATTCTTTATTTTGAAACAGGGTTTCACTAAGTTGCAGAGGGCCTTACTAAGTAGCTCAGGCTGGCTGTGAACCTGGATCCTCCTTTCTCAGCCTCCCAAGTACTGGATTTACAAGCTTGTGCTACCACGCCGGCTTTGTAGTGTCTATTTTAATGCTGTTTGGAGCACGTTGATTACTGGTAGTTTTTGGTTGGTGGTTACTTAGCATGTTGTGTATGAAACTTCATTCTTGAACACTTTGAATTGGAAGCTTCTTCCAGTAATTACCATAGCCCTATTGATTCTCTCCTATTTTTTTCTCAAAATTTCTTTTTCCCCACACTCTGATGTAGGTCACTATCTTTTTTACTGGATTACCACTTCAGTCTCTTAACCTTTCTTCTGGCCATTAACCTTGTCCCACTTTAGTTTGTCTTCCACACGGAGGTCAAAAGTGATCTTGCCACTCCCCTGCTTAAAACTGTTTACATGTTTGCGGCCTTAGGATCAAAGTCCAACCAAATTGCTGGGCCCCTCCCTCCACAGTCTGTCCCAGACCACCTTTCCAGCCACATTACACACAACTATCCAGCCGAACTTGAAATGTCAATTCCTCATTAGTGTTCTCTTGTCCCTAGGTCCTTCCCATTTTATCTGAAACACTCTTACTAGGTCTCAGGTTCTTCCTTCTTTTGGAAGCCTTCTGTGATGCCCTAAGCTAAGAATTCTTTCAGTGTGCTCCCATAGCCCACTATCCAGTATTGTGCTTGATACTCTTTTTGTTGTGGTACTGGAGATTGAATCCAGGGACATTCTACCTTCAAGCTATACCCCAGACCTATTTTATTTTATTTTTTGTGGTACTAGGGATTGAACCCTGGGGCATTCTAACTCCAAGCTACACCCCCAGTCCTATTTTTTTTTTATTTTGAAACAGGGTCTTGCAAGGTTGATGAGAGTCTCACTAGTTGCTGAAGCTGTCCTCGATCCTGTGATACTCCTGTCTCAGCCTCCCAAGTACTAGGATTATAGGCATGCACCACCATGCCTGTCTGCTTGATACTCTTTGTCTAGTTCCTTGCTTATCTTTTGCACTGGACTGTAAACTCTTTGGGAGCAGGGACCTTGTGTGTCTTATCACTTTATGGATAGTCTTAGCAATACGCTTAGCATATAGTAGGAACTTAACATTAACTGAGTTACGAAGTATAATTTTAGCCATTCAAATTTAAGACTTTAATTGTTGCTTTTTCTGCTTTTTGATTTGCAGTGTTGGTAGCCTTATATGAAGAACCAGAGAAACCTAATAGTGCTTTGGAGTATCCTTTTCATCTTTGAAGTCAGAAAAAGACCTTATTTTTGAAATTCTTATGTTTTACATACATAATAACCTTTAAGATACTTTTGCTTATTGAAAAGGTTATTTTAAGCCGGGCGTGGTGGCACATGCTTGTAATCCCAGTACTTGGGAGGCGGAGACCGGAGGATCCGGGTTCGCGGCCAGCCTCAGCTACTTAGTGAAGCCCTCTGCAATTTCGTGAGACCCAGTTTCAAAATAAAGTATAAAAATAGGGCCGGGGGTGTAGCTCAGAGGTAGAACGCCCCTGGGTTCAATCTCTGGTATCACCAAAAAAAAAAAAAAAAAGAAAGAAAAGGTTATTTTATAGCCGGGTGTAGTGGCGCATGCTTGTAATCCCAGTATTTGGGAGGCTGAGACAGGAGGATTGCCAGTTCAAAGCCAGCTTTGGTAACTTAGCGAGGCTCTCAGCAACCTAGTGAGACCCTGTTTCCAAATAAGATAAAAAATTGGGCTGGGGGTGTAGCTTGGAGGTAGAATGTTTCTGGGTTCAATCCCCAGTACAAAAAAAAAAAGAAAAAAAAGGTTATTTTCCTTTGAGTTTTTCAGTGATGATCTCTGAGTAAATATTGGTGGGTGGGTGACTCTGATCAGGGATATTGATGCTATGCTGGGCTATTTCATTAGTTCCATTCAGCTCTAAAAAGTAAGTTCTTAACATTGATAATAGTTTTTTAAAGCATCACTTAGGAGCGGCCACCCCAGAAAATCCAGAAATAGAGCTGCTTCGCCTAGAATTGGCAGAAATGAAAGAGAAATATGAAGCTACTGTAGAAGAAAATAAAAAACTGAAAGCAAAGGTAAATGAAAGGAATTCACGTTAAAAATAAGTTCTCCTGCTGGATGTGGTGGCGCACACTTGTAATCCCAGTACTTGGGAGGCTGAGACAGGAGCATCCAAAGTTTGCAGCCAGCCTCAGCAACCTTGTGAGGCCCTCCGAAACTTAGTGAGACCCTGTTTCAAAATAAAACATAAAAATAGGGCTGGGGGTGTAGCTCAGAGGTAGAATGTCCCTGAATTCAAGCCTTAGTATCACACACACACAAAAGTTCTCTTCTAATGAATATATGATTAAAACCTCACTAAAATGGACAGCTGGTAAAGGAGGAGCTTGAATATCAATTTGAATTAAATGCAATGCAAACTTATGTCCCATCTAGGAAATCACAAGACAGACTGTAAATAAGACAAGCAAAGTGTGGTCAAGAAGAGGTTCTTGGGAACCTGCATCAACAGAAAGATGGGAATATTGGTTAATGCTACTAATAAGTAAATGGAGAGTTCTAAGATTCTTAATCAGGTTAGGTCAATCTAGGGCTACTATTTTGTGAATGGTACCTCCTAGGTTATGCAGTTCACAGTCTGCACTGTCATTGTGATGGCCCTGGGTTAGTAAATTTACAGAAGTAAATTGCATTTAATTTTATCTAGTGTTGAAGCTTTTTCTTCAGATTCTTATGAGGATTTTCATAAACTTCAAATAGTCAACTTTAAGTCTTTGAGGTTTTACCATATTCTGAATCACATAATACATTTTATGTTACTCTAGGTATTTCTCATAATGTGTTTTCTATCATCTTCTCAACAACTCTGTGAAAAGTAAAACAGGTACTCCTTGCCATTTTATAGGTGAAGAAACTAAAGTACAGTGAAGTTTAATAAGCTTTTTAAGTCTGACAGCTAATTGAAAGAACTTAAACCTTAGCCTAGTGTTCCTGCAAGGAACCACAACTTAACATAAAAGAAATGCAATTTCTCAAATTGTCTAAGATTACACACTATACAAGTGCTAGTTAACTCTGGCACCTTCTAAGTCAAAGATATTAGTTACTTTTCATTGACTACCCATATATATATATTTTGTGTGTGTGGTGTACTGGGGATTGAACCCAGGGGCATTCTACCTACGAGCCACACCTCCAGTCCTATTTTAGTTTTTGTTTTGAAACAGGGTCTCACTAGGTTTTGGAGAGTCTCACTACTTGGTGAGGTTGCCCTTGAACCTGTGATCCTCCTGTCTTAGCCTCCCAAGTACTGAGATTACAGGCGTGTGCCACCACACCTGGTGACTAGCCATATTAATACATGTTACATAACTCTTTCCCTCTACTTTTTAGGGAAAATTTCAGTAAACTTTTGGTAAAGAAGTTCCTTATTATAAGCCACAACATCTTTGGGAAGATATAGATTATTGCATATCAAGTAGTTGAATAGTCACGAACTAAAATTAAATTGTATTTTCTTAATAATGTTTACATCAGAAGGGCTTTCATTAGGTTTGACTGTATTAAATCTTAAATCACTGAATGGTTTAAGAAGCAAAGGCATAGAAACTTATTACTGATTCAGTAACTAAATTGACTATAATAGTTAAACTCGTTTTGTTACTAAGTTTTTTCACCCAGTTTAGAATAAAATTCACTTAAACTCCTCTGTCTTTGCCCCATAGCTTGCTCAGTATGAACCACCTCAGGAGGAGAAGCGTCCTGAATAGAATTCTGCTCAGTTGAAAAGACACTGAAAAATGGTTTTGTATGACTTGAATAGTTTGTATAGTATATAATCTTTTCTGAACAGATGCTATAAAACTTTTAATATGTTAAATTCACCTATCACACTTTAACTGTTATAAACACATATACTTAGAATCACCAATAAAATCTCAATCTAACTTTCTTTGGGTCTTAAAGCAGAAGAATCCAAAGTAAATCCTGGAAAAAACAAAAACAAAAAAACCTAAACAGCCATTTAATTCATTCCCTTAGAAGACTTTCTATTAGTCTGATTTGGAATGGTGGTACTTGTTACATTTTAGCCAAGGAAGTTTAGCATGGAGCTATTCCTTAGTTTAGTTCAGAATATGAGCATAGGTGCAGTCTTCTTGAAGATGACAGTGTTCATATTCTCTGTAGGCAGCTGGAGAGATCTGTGTGACATAAGATGCTTTTGCACGGGTTCCCATGAATCTTCTGCTCTTGTTTATATAACGCGGAACAAATTACTCTTCTTTGCCACCACTTTGCCTTAGATAACTGTGTGTGCCAGTTTGAACTCTGACACCACGTTTTCCTTCTATGCAATCATGCCCTATCTGATAATGTTTCCTTGCTCTGCTGTGTGCTTTAGTGCGTCCTAGTTGCACATTTGCCTTTCTGTGTTGTTTTTCAATTTGCTTAATAATGCAGTTACCTTGATTGTAATTTATGTAACTTTAAACAGGATCACACTGGTACCCTGCCTTACTTAGTTGCTTAGTTGAGTACAGAACAGAGGTAAATAGAAAATTCTGGGTTCACACACACCTGGATGAGAAGGGGAATGAGCCATATATTACGGGCAATTATGGTTTCTGGGTGTAATTATCTAATGCTTTTTTCCCTCAAAGTATTTTTCTAGTTTTGAATTCATTTTATCTTCATTATCCCTGTGAAGTAGGTAGGGCAAGTATGAGGGGAGTTTGGGTGCTGAATTTTTAGGCCAAAGACTGATATAAATACAGCTGTGTAATCATACTAACTGTAGAACTTTGGGCACATCAGATAACCACTCTGAGATTCTCTTTCCTCATCTGTTAAATGACTCTCTGTGCTGCCTACCTCACAGGGTTGTTGTGAGGGTCAAATGAGAATGTATGTGAAAGGTTTGTAAATGGTAAAGCACTATATTCTTGTTTGCTAGTCCTTTTTCCTTTTTTTTGGAAGACTGATGGTCAGATGTTTTGTTGCTCACTTATTTTCCTCATGATGACTGCATTTTAAAGAAGTATTCCTACTTCATATAGTCTAGCCTCTGTTGTTAAAGAACCCGTCTCTATTGTTTGGTCAAAACACACATCCAAGGCAAGCTGGTTTAACTAGCAGAAACACTGGAACCTGCTGAAGACTGTGACCAGGCCAATTATAAGGGCATTTCCATCAGTCATGTTGACAGGAATGTGGCAATGGCCTGCGTCTCTTCTAGTCACAAGTTTATTTTTGGAGGGATGCCAGATACTACTGGAAGAACATTTATTTGGATAGATTACTCTTTTCCCAATTTGAGTGCCTCCTACATGGTCAACAGTGGGCTAAGTGCTGGGTGTGATAAAGTTGAATGACTTGAAGTAGTTTATGGGACATGTATATAAACAATTACAAGGTGCATTAGGATGTGCTAACAACCATAAAAATAATAAAACATGGCCCCATGTGGGGTTTTAGAAGAGAGGGAGGACTTGGCTTCTTTAAGCAGTTGGTGTAGCAGTCCCTTTGTGGATACAGACAAGTAGACTTTTTTTTTGACAGCCAACCCTCATTTGTTTTTTTTCTCATGGGATTAGTATTAATATTTATGTCAGTAAGGCAGTGACTCTTATACCATTCTTTTGGACAGAATGGCAACATATGGGCTGGACAATCACACCTTTAGGTAAAACTGATCTGCTTAAACTGCTGTATCAGCTAGTGACATTTAAGAATTCAGGGTCAGCCTGGCCTCTTGAGGTCCTCTTCAACATTTCTATCAAGAATTTGGATGAAGCTGGGCGTGGTGGTGCACGCTTGTAATCCCAGTACTTGGGAGGTAGAGACCAGAGGATCCGGGTTCGCAGCCAGCCTTAGCTACTTAGTGAGGCCCTCTGCAACTTCGTGAGACCCGGTTTCAAAATAAAGTATAAAAAATAGGGCCGGGGGTGTACCTCGGAGGTAGAACGCCCCTGGGTTCAATCCCCTGTACCACAAAAAAAAAAAAAAAAAAAAAAAATTTGGATGAAGACTATAGACAAGATGCTCAATGGATTGGAAAATGGATCTCTTCAGTTTCTGCTATGCTTCAGCTGCTGCCTTATCTATAAGATCTAGATTTCATATCTTGCCTACCTCACAATGTTGTTGTAAGGATAAATTAAATGTAACAGATGTTAAAAGTGCCTTGTGAACTGTAAAAGGACTACATGTAGATCATGTAGTATTAATGCCAAATCTGTTAAACATGCCACAAAATTGGAAGGGCTGGTTGGTATCCTATTTTGGAACAAGTTTCAAAATGATTATCAGTCTGGAGTACCCAAACTGGTGAGCCTAAACCAAAAGTTGAAATATCAAGTCTTATATGTAGGTCAAAAAATGCAGTTATACATTTAGTTTAACAATTGGATTGCTGACAAAGTACTAGTTCCAGTGATTATCAGTGTGAACCACTTATATTCCATGAATATTAAAAAAATTCCATTCTGGAAAGCATTAATAGAAATATTGTTCAGGTGCTAAGTAGTCATCCTGAAGGCTGTATTGGTTAGTATTGCTCTGTAGTTGTCAGGCATTTGGAGGAGGCTAACATGCTTGAATGCACCTAAAGGAAGAGTAACCGACAGGGAGAGGGAATTTGAAAGTATAAAGCTGTGTTGCTCAATATGGTAGCCACCGACTGTATGTGGCAATTAAAAGTTCCTCAGTCACACTGGCAATGGTTTTCGCGTGCAGTTGACATGTGTGTGGCATGTGGCTAGTGGCTACCATATTGAACACTACAGACATAGGACATTTCTACCATCATAGAAAGCTCTATGGAGCAGCACCACAAAAGAAATAGTTGAAGTCTGGTGTGGTAATATATGCCTATAATCTCAGTACTTGGGAGGCTGAGACAGGAGGATTGCAGGTTCAAGGCCAGTATCAGCAACTTAGCAAGACCCTGTTTCAAAATAAAAAGGGCTGGGAGTTTTGCTCAGAGGTAAAATGCCTCTGGGTTCAATCCCAGTACCAAAAAAAAAAAAAAAAAAAAAAAGAATAGTTGAGCAAACTGAGAATGTTTAGTGTGGAACAGAAAAGGCTGTCTTGGTAGGTATTGGAGACTGCAATTTAATACCGAAGGGCTGTTAGGAAAAGGATGATTACTCCGATTTTGTTCATTATAGGCTTCAGGGAATGTAATTGTTGGCTTAAATAATAAACATTTATTTATTTTGTGGTACTGGGGATTGAACCCAGGGACATTCTACCTCTGAGTTACACCCTCAGCCCCCCCCCTTTTGTTTGGAAACAGGGTCTCACTAGGTTGCTGAGATTCTCACTATGTTGCTGAGGCTGTCCTCAAACCTGCAATACTTCTATCTCAGTATCTCAAGTACTGGGATTATAGGTGTGTAGCACCATGCCTGGCTTTTTGGTTTTTTTTTTTTTTGGTGGTACTGGGGATGGGACACAGGGGCATTCTACTTCTAAGCTACACCCCCAGCCCTATTTTATTTTTATTTTGAAACAGGGTTTTGCTAGGTTGATGAGAGTCTCTCTACTTGCTGAGGCTGTCTTCAAACCTATGATCCTTCAGTCTTGGCCTCCCAAGTACTGGGATTACAGGTGTGCGCTACCATGCCCCATGCCTGGCTTTTGAGTAAGAAACTTTTTTTTTTGTGGTACTGGGGATTGGACCCAGAGGCATTCTACCTTTGAACTACATCCCCAGATCTATTTTATTTCTTATTAGGAAACAGGGTCTTGTTAGGTTGATGAGCATCTCATCTTGCTGAGGCTGTTCTCGAACCTGTGATCCTCCTGTCTCAGCCTCCCAAGGACTAGGATTATAGGTTTGTGCCACCAAGCCCTGCCTAACTTTTTTTTTTTTTTTTTTGGTGGCACTGGGGATTGAACCCAGGGACATTCTACCTCTGAGCTACACTCCCAGCCCTATTTTTATTTTTTTAAATTTTGAAACAGAGTCTCAGTAAGTTGCGGAGGGCCTTATTAAGTCGCTGAGGCTGGCCGGGAACCTGTAATTCTCCTGTCTCAGCCTCCTAAGTACTGGGATTACAAATGTATGCCACCACACCAGGCTAATAAACTTTCAAGCAAAATTTTGCTACAGTGGAATGGCTGCCTTTTGAGATAGTGACCTCTCCTCCTTTAGAACTATAATCAGCTCTCTGTTTATGGGTTCTGTATCCATCGATTCAACTGATCACAGATTGAAAATATTGGGGGAAACTGCTTCTGTACTGAATATGTAGAGACTTTTTTTAAATCTTGCCATTATTCCCCATACAATATTTTACAACTATTTATGTAATATTTATATTGTATTAGGTATTATAAGTAATGTAGTGATGTTATAAAGTACACAAGAGGAGGATGTACATAGGTTATATACAAATACTAGGCCATTTATGTAAGGGACTTGAGCATCCTCAGATGAGGGGCTGGTGCTGGAAGCAATCCCCATTATTACCAAAAACTGTATTCAAGAGTATTATACATATCTATCAGTCTAAGACACTATATAGTTGATTCAGGTGAGGGGTTGGGCTAGATGATCTCTAAGGATGGTGTCCTACCTTTAACTTACAGGTTCATAATCAAATCCCAGACCTGCATGAGTGTACTTTCCCTTTATAATCAGGAAGTCAGTCTCCTTGGAAGACTTTTTTTTTTTTAAAGATATAGGGCTTTTTTTTTTTTAAAGATATAGGGCTGTGCTTTAAGAGGGTCCTCTTGTCAAATTTCCAATTCCAGAGATTGAAAGATGAACATTCCTTTAGCTTTCTCAAACTTATTTGGTAACAAACATTTGCTTTGGTTTGCTTTCATTATTCATTCCTTTAGTCTCTAAACTGAAAAAGTCATAGAAAAAGATGCAATGCTGTATGGGGGATGGGATTACTGAAGACTGACTAGGTGGGAAGGAGGGGAAATTGAGTCCTGTTGAGCTTGAAGTGGCAGTAATGTCCACTATCAGCGATCTGAAGAAAAAAGATATTCTAGCCTGGTTGCATTTGCTTTCCTATCGTGTCCAGCTACCTGCTAGAACCGGCTATCACACTGACCTATGACTGCCTTGGTTGAGGCTTTGTCCTCTGGCTTGTTCCTCCTCCATATCCTTGCACATTCCCAACCCTATCCATCTATCTAGACCCGCTCAGACGCTTATTCCTGAGCTTTCCATCGCTGCCTATGGCCTTCCCACATATCTCGTACCGAGGCTACTTACGCAGAGGTCCGATCTCTGTTTCTCTTCAAGCAACTCGGGGGCCGGCAGGGTCCGAGTCTCAGTTTCGTGCCCCTCATTACGTACTCTGGAGGTTGCAGGCATCAATAAATTTTGGTTGGGCGAGTACAATTGTAGAAGGGCAATCAATTCTTCTGCCAGATGCCCGGAAAGCATCTCCCCTGGCGGTGCTCTCTGACGCTGGGTGGAAGGCAGGGGAGGAGCACCGCGCGTGCAAGGAAGGATCGAGGTGCGTGAGGGCTGGGCGGAGGGCAGAAGGCCGGGAGCGGGGTGAGAGGCGCGGCCGGGCGGCCCTCCTCGTGACTCCTCCCCCCCCCTCCGAGCCTACGAGTCAGGTGATTCCGGGCACGTGACCCGACACCACCTACCCTGCTGCTCCCGAGTGGCGGCTCGGGCGGCCAATGAGGGGCTGGGACCGGGCTCAGGACCAATCAGAGTGCGGCCAGGGGGGCGGGGCGGACGGCGGCGGCCGCCGGGGGCGGGGGCGGCGCGGCGGCGGCGGCGGCGGCGGCGGCCTGGGGAGGCGGCGGCCTGGCCTGGCCTGTCAGGGCGCGGGCGGCGGCGGTCCAGCACCATGTCCCTGCAGTACGGGGCGGAGGAGCCGCCCCTCGCCGGCAGTTACGGCGCGGCCGACTCGTTCCCCAAGGACTTCGGCTACGGCGTGGAGGAGGAGGAAGAGGAGGCGGCGGCGGCGGGCGGCGGGGTCGGGGCGGGGGCCGGCGGCGGCTGCGGCCCGGGGGGCGCTGACAGCTCCAAGCCCAGGATTCTGCTCATGGGGCTGCGGCGCAGCGGCAAGTCCTCCATCCAGAAGGTGAGCGGGGCGCGCCGGGCCTCCGTCCTCCGCCGTGCCCGCGCGGGGCTCAGGTGGCCGCCGGCCGGAGGCCCGAGGAGGGCGGCGGCTGCGCCGGCCTAGCGCTGGCTCCCGGCGCACTTTCTCTTCAGCTCCTGCAGCCAGCGCAGAGCCAGAGGCGCTACCCGCCGGGACCCCGACCTCGGCGCCCACGCCGGAGGCGGCCAAGGCCGAGCGGGTCGCAGAAGGCGAAACTGGCTGGAAGGGAGGCAGGTGCCCGGAACCACCGCCCTAGACCCAGTCCCGGTGGACCCCGTCCCCGTGGCATTGACCGAGCAGAGGTGTGCTCTCTGGAGCACTTGGAGAACTTGGTGGATTCCCTCTCCTGCCCCGTGTAGCTTCAGGTGATTCCCAGCTGAGCCCCAGGGAGCAGCGTGAGAAAGAGTTGTGACTAAGGCGCTGGGCGTTTTAATACTTTTGTTACTAGTCTGAAGGAGACTTATTGGGAATTGGGTACTTGCACCTACTTTAGTACCTGTGACCTGGTGAGTGTAGTCACAGGTGGTATTCCCCCTGTAGGTGTGTACTTACAAAAATCTTTGGAGACTCTTGAGAATGTTTTGCAGGCATCAGGCCATTTGTTTCCACTTTGGATCTGTCAAGAACGAATGGAGGACGGTACACCTTTTTTATATTTATTTTTATTTTAATTTTTGGCGGTACTGGGGATTGAACTCAGAGGCATTCTACCTCCGGGCTACACCCCCAGTCCTATTTTTTTATTCTTTATTTTGAGACAGGGTCTCACGAAGTTGCGGAGGGCCTCACTAAATAGCTGAGGCCGGCCGCGAACCCGGATCCTCCTGTCTCAGCCTCCCAAGTACTGGGATTACAAGCGTGCGCCACCGCGCCTGGCCCTTTTTAATTTTTTAATTTGGTGGTACTTGAACCTAGGGGATTGAATCTAGAATTTAACCTAGGGACGTTTTATCTCTTGAGATACACCCCCCCAGCCCTATTTTATTTTGAAACAGGGTTTACTTAAGTTGCTGAGGGCCTCGCTAAATTGCTGAGGCTGGCTGCGAGTCTGCAGTGACCCCCCCCACACACACACACACTTAACCTCCCAAGTACTGGGATTGCAGGCGTGCGCCACAACGCTCGGCGCCATACACCTTTTAGTAAAGGGGAAAGTAGAGGCAGTAGACTTCTTTCACCGCTCTTACACATAGCGAGCTTCCAATAAAACTGGTGTCACAGACACTTGGTGTTTCCCCTTTGCACTCTATTGCAAAGGTCTATCCAAAATAAATCTCTGTGATATTTTATACATGCGATATTTTTAAAAAGTAGAGTTCAGCCGGGCTTGGTGGTGCCGCATGCTTGTAATCCCAATACTTGGGAGGCGGAGACCGGAGGATCCGGGTTCGGGCCAGCCTCAGCTACTTAGTGAGGCCCTCTGCAACTTCGTGAGACCCGGTTTCAAAATAAAGTATAAAAAATAGGGCCGGGGGTGTAGCTCGGAGATAGAATGCCCCTGGGTTCAATCCCCG
>PVJS01037533.1:0-19866 GCA_004027185.1 Glis glis
GAGGGGGTGGAGGAGGCAGAGGGGGCGAAGGCTGTGAAGCGGTGTAGGGGGTGACTATCTTAGTTTGTGGGGACAAAGGGGGCATAAGTGAAGTGTAGGGCCGATTCATAGGTTCCATTCTGGCCTAAAAGGAGTGTAAAAGGGGAGACGGGAGAGAAAAAAACAAAATGGTTATAGAGGTAAGCTTTGAATATGTGAAACTAAAAAGCAAAGAATCTGAGACATGCATGAAGAGGGTGCAGCAGGTGGTGATTATAAAGATGGACAATGTCAAGAGGCTAAAGTCGGACTTCTGGGTGACAAGGAAACAGAGGAGACTTTCACCCAGCAATGTTCTCAAATGGCTAGACTGCCTAACAATCTAGACGATTCTCCTGTTGCAAACGCGGTCTGGGGGTGTAGGGTGTGTTATTTCTGACTCAGTGGGACAGGCTGTGGGGCCTTTCTGCCCTGGCCTCTCCTGGACTCTAGCGAGGGCATGTGATGACTCGCGTTCACCTCTCAGTCCATGATACCCACATCAGGCAGGTGCCACCACTGGCTTAGGAATGCTGTGGAGCGCCTCCCCAGCAATGAGATGGCTTTTGATGCTAGTAAGCCGACATGAGAGTATGAGAATGCGCAGCAGCGTGCAGCCACACAGGAATGAATGAGCTTGACACACACACTCGTGTTCCTGTGAGACACTTGCATCCAACATGCACAGAAGTCCAGCAATGCAGGCAGGGTGGGGGGGCATTCTTTACATATGCTTTACTGGAAAATATATAAAGAAAAACTTTGTAAACATTAGAGCAAAAGATCATAAGCATATCACAAAAAGAAAAAGAGGAGGAAACTCTGGAAGGCTAGAGTAAAGGAAATGTATCAAGAAATGGGAGCTAGGGTTTGCCAACAACCTGTGGACCGATCCACCTGGGTACCACTTGGCATTGCTGAAATGACTACATGTGGTTGGTTATTTCATGGAGCTAATCATGCGTGACTATGGCTCAAGTACTTTTGAAAAGAAGGAAGGAAGGATCATTGGTGTACTAACTTTGGGTACATCTTTTAGGCTCTTTGAAATTGTGAGGAAATAAGATAAACCGTTCATTTTCAATTATGAATGACATCTAACTGGCATTGCGGATGCTTTAGATTAGTGGACTAGAAGGCTCATCACAGGGCTGTATTCTAATGCCTACCAGGACACTCACATGTTTCTTTAAAAATTACACATCAAAATAAAAGCATTAGTTTGTAAGAGTTGGTTACAGGAATCACCCAAGGTTAATGTGTTTCCAGAGAACAGCCCCTGACCTTGACTTGACCCTGTCTTGGCTGCTTCAGGGGTGCAGACCTTAGCTGTGCTCGCCTTCTCGTGTGGCACCTGAGGCTGAGGCAACAGGAGAAGAAACACACAGAAGGATCGTCTCAAACTTTGCTTTGTGTGTGTGTGTGGGGGGTACTGGGAATGGAGCCCAGGGCATTCTACCTGAGCTACACCCCCAGCCCTATTTTGTTTTTATTTGGAAACAGGATCTTGCTAGGTTGTGGAGGGCCTCACTAAGTTGCTGAGGCTGACCTTGAACCTACAATCCTCCTGTCTCAGTCTCCCAAGTACTGGAATTACAAGCGTGCGCCACCACGCCTGGCTTGGACTTTGCTTTTTAATCACAGAGCACTTGGGACTTTGGTTTCCTTGGTCTTACATATAACTATTAGGCAGTTCTAGAACTTAAAATGCACATGAGCTGTGTGTGGTGGCGCACACTCGGTAATCCCAGTATTTGGGAGGTTGAGACAGGAGGATCGTGGGCTCACAGCCCTCCCTCTGCAACTTAGTGAGACCCTGTTTCAAAATAAAAAATAGGGCTGGGGGTGTAGCTCAGAGGTAGAATGCCACTGGGTTCAATCCCCAGCTCCCCCCCCCAACAAAATGCACATGGATCTTACCATTAATAACTTGGTAAGGCAAGAGATTTTTCTTCAGACATATGAATTACATAAACTAGCTTTTTTAGTACATGTTTCGAGTATTAGCTCCATCCAAATTGATTAAAGAGGGAAGAAGAAGAGAATTATTTCTTAAAAGTTTGAGTCTGCTAAGGACATTAAGCAAACTGTCAGTGTTTTGAGAATTTAGGTCATTAAAATCAATTCTCAAATATGCATTTCTGAAGGAAACTGCTTCACCCCTACTCTGTACAACTACTGCCCCCTTCCCCTCCCCCACCCAGGGTCAGTTAATAAACTACATATGCAAATTAAGGAATAAATTTGTTTTCATAGAACTAAATTTAAATACCCACTTAATTTTCTTTTTTTTTGCGGTACCGGGGATTGAATGCAGGGGCGTTCTACCTCCGCGCTACACCCCCAATCCTATTTTTTATGCTTTATTTTTGAAACCGGGTCTCACGAAGTTGCGGAGGGCCTCACTAGGTAGAGAGAGAGAGAGAGAGAGAGAGAGAGAGAGAGAGAGAGATCGCGTGTGCGAATGCGCGCTGAGGCTGGCCGCGAACCCGGATCCTCCGGTCTCCGCCTCTCAAAGTACTAGGATTACAAGCGTGCGCCACCACGCCCGGCTTAATTTTCATTTATGAATGCACTTGTCTAAAGAAAAGTCTAAATGATTACTGGGTAGAAACAAAACAGTCTAGCAGGGGTGCTACTGGTCCTTCTATGATGGGACCTCGGGATGTTGAAGTGGTGACTAAGCCAGGACGTGCCGTTGCCTACACAACCACAGAGGCTACACGATGGAGGATACTGTGTCTGGGCTAAAGAACTCCTGTTTTTTCAATATCATAGTCTTGCAATAATTATAATTATTCTTCGGTGTCACTGAATAACCTAGTGTGCAAGGCTCAGAAGTCCAAATTTTAAGGGGACTGATTTGAATTCAGTCATCCACATAATGCATAATTTGAGAAAATTCACTGACTCCCAGAGAAATGCTAAAAAACCATATAAGAAAAGGTAAGGAAGGGTCTGAATAAATTAGTGATGAATAAGGAAATAACTATAAGCAGCTTCTTTGGAGCATGTAGGGCATTGGTACTAGGGGTGTTGTTCTATCTAATTGGTTAAGTGTACAAAGGAAGAAATTGTTAAAGCTTAAAATGTTGAGCCACTGACAAGTTAAACAAACAGTCAGTTTTTGTTTTGTTTTGTCTTTTTAAAAAGACAAAAGATTTGAGGTCATTAGAGCTAATCTGCAAGATTCATTTACAAGAGGAAGCCAAATCAACAGGTCTCTCTGAAATGTTTTTCCCCATTACAATTAGGAAAGATCTAAAGATCTAAGAAAGAAGACTGAAATAGCGCCAAATAAGCTTTCTAAAAAGGAATAAAAGAGCACAAGTTAATTGCATGGCAACGTAAATTAAAACACTATAGTGTATTACCTTGCTGGATTCTTCCAACTGAGTGCCTCGTTTCCAGGCTTCAGAAAAGATGGAGCTCACGATGCTCTGTGAACGGACATGTCCAGATGGCTGGGTGTCAGAAACTCCACTATCAGACTGGTTAGAGTGATTTGACTGAGACTCTGTTTTAAATAGTCAACAACAAAAAGATTAAATCAGTTTCTGACAGTATGGATATGAATATGTACATTTAGATCTTTTATACAAGGTGAAATGCTAACATGGAACAGCAACAAGTTAGTTTTACTCAACTCAATTTTGTTATAAACATAGTATAGCTTCCTTAACTATAATTCTGAACTAGTTCCAGGTATTTTCATTCCATTGAAATGTAAGGAAACCTGTGTAGATGGAGGGCAGCTTCCTCACGGATTCTAAGTACAGAGACTCCTCCAAGCAACTTTATCCCATACATGTTAGCGGTATATGTGTTTTCAATGAACTTCATAAATATAAGTAATAAAATCACTGGCTTTTGAAGTCCATGTACTTATTAATTTTTCATTTCAAATACATTTGTAAACTAGTCCATGATATTGCCCCCTCTAACTTTTTTTTAAAGTATCTATTGATTATAACTTAGAATTAATTAGGTATGGCTCTGGGTCTTAAGAATCATATCACTAATACTGGTAATAAAAATAGTGCTTTGAAATGGTTTGAATTTTGAATTACCTGGGATGCTGGAAGAACTGGATCCAGATTTAATGCTGGAGCTGGACAAGGAAGTCCAATCATAAGCTGTTTCTGTCCTCTTCAAGGCGTCTTGATAGTTGATATAGAGTTGCTTCCCATACTAAACAGAAAGCAGTAATGACATCTGAACTTTCGCTAGGCATAACAGGTTGAGGTGGGAAAGGTGGACACTCTCCTGTTTACTGATTCATAGCTTGTATTAATATCATATTAATATTCCAAAAAGTCTTTTAATACTAATAAATTATAATCCATTCTTATTTTTCTTCATTTGTAGCAGGCAAGCAAGTCAATGGTTGATTTTGATTATGTTCACTATAAGTAGAAATTTTTTTTTCATCCCAAATTCTTGATCCAGGGCCAGTTTCTCAGCACTGTTCAGGGTACTACTCCAAATGTACTTGGTAAATGACCACTACTTAAATTTTTGAAAAATTTATTTTGCAGGCTGGGCGTGGTGGTGCACGCTTGTAATCCCAGTATTTTGGGAGGCAGAGACTGGAGGATCCGGGTTAGCGGCCAACCTCAGCTCTCTGTCTCTGTCTCTCTCTCTACTTAGTGAGGCCCTCCGCAACTTTGTGAGACCCAGTTTCAAAATAAAGTATAAAATATAGGGCCGGGGGTGTAGCACGGAGGTAGAACGCCCCTGGGTTCAATCCCCGGTACTGCAAAAAAAAAAAAAAACACCTTATTTTGCAGCCAGGGGCAGTGGAGCGTGCCTAACCCCAGTCCTTGGGAGGCTGAGCTAGGAGGTTTCAAAATTAAAAAATAAAAAGGGCTGAGGGTATAGCTCAGTGGTAGAATCCTTTGGGTTCAATCCCTAGTCTGTCTCTATCTCTCTCTCATACACACACAAAATAAAACTTTTATTTTGCATAGGCTACACTTTGCTATATAAGAATCATATAATGCATTCTCCAAAGCCAAAATAAATCACTTTGATGCTACCCAAACTTTTACCAGCAGCAATACTATTCCACAGATAGCAACTGTTCAACATTTACTCCTATTACCAGGGAAAAAAGACATTTAAAACATGAACCAGGCGCAGTGACGCATGCCTGTAATCCCTGTACTTGGGAGGCTGAGACAGGAGAATCACAGGTTCGAGGACAGCCTCAGCAACTTAGTAAGAACCTGTTTCAAAACAAAAAATGAAAAAAGGGTTGGGGGTGTAGCTTGGAGGTAGAATGCCCCTGGGTTTGATCCCTAGTACCACACACACAAAAGAAGTGTGTGTGTGTATGTGTTTGTGTGTGTGTGTGTGCGCTGACAATCAGAACTGTATCACTAACGCCTCATCACCCCATCATGAACTGAAGGGAAACGTACCTTTGCAATGCGGATCCCATTGACCCACTGATGCAGGGTCCTCATATCATCACAACAAAGGTATTTGATATACTGAGATTTCTTCTGGATCTGTGGGTGCTGCAAGATTAAAGGCAAAATCCAACTAGATTCTTGAAAAACTAAAACAACAACAACAACAACAACCTAAACTCTATCAAAGCTTAAACATATCCTGATAAGTTATAGGCCACTGGGGTATACTTTTCATATGGCCATAGGGCTAAATAAAATAGCCCATACGTATTTTTACAATGTAAAACTTATGTTAAATATTAGGTCAAGATGTTCAAGTTAAAGTTAACCTGCACATCATGGGAACTCTCTAAATATTCCTTCTACATTTCAAAGAAACAAAGCCCATCAAAGTTAACCACCAAGGTAAAGTTAATAAAATCTATTAAATCTTTAAGACTATGCAATGGGAAGAATGATAGCTGGGCATGGTGGCGCACACTTGTAATCTCAGTACTTGGGAGGCTGAGACAGGGTTGTGGGTTTGCAACCAGCCTCAGCTACTTAGTGAGGACCTCCACCACTTAGTGAGACCCTGCTTCCAAATAAAGAATAAAAAATAGGGCTGGGTGTGTAGTTCAGAGGTAGAATGCCCCTGGGTTCAATCCCCAGTACTGCAAAAAAAAAAAAAAAGAAAAGAAAAAAAGAAATGGGAAGAATGTTTGCTTTCACTGTGAACCCACTGAACCCATGGCTCCAGAAGAATCCAGAGGAGAGGGGATCTGGTAAGGCTTCGGGTGCTTCTCCGGTGGTGAATACCTGGGCTAGGTACAGAGCGCACAGCAGGACACCTGGGACAAGCGCCAGGACCACGCTGAGGTGTGGTGGACGTTAACAGCACTGCTTTGCACCACACCACTGTGGGAATGCAGTGCGCCCCCCAGCGAGACAAGCAGCTTGTCACTGGCACCACCACACTTGGTTTTTACCGCCTACTGCACTTGGCCGCAGTTGGCCGTTGAGGCTGGGGTGGGGAGTGAGCAACGTGACACTGGATACAGAGCAAGTGTTGGGAACAGATTTAAGCTATTTTAACTTCACTGGGCCTCAAACACTTAGTCCTTGGGAAGAAAAACCCCAAATCACACTGGGTTTGAATATAATGACTTATGATTACAACTGCTGTTTTCAGATATTCTGAAAAATTAAAAAATAAAGGCCACACTTTGCCTAGAAAAATGTTTATATTTAAGTTCAGTTATCAGAAAGGTGGAAGTGCTAAAAGAATTTAGTTTTTCCAAAAACTCCCCAACCACATTTATTTGTTGTGGAAACCCATTAGGTCAATAAAATAAGCAATCTGAGTATGTTCTCAAGGCAGCAGGACTAGATGGCCACCAATACAAGCTATGTATCTGCACTGTTAAAGATCAATCCCTCTGTATGTAAATCCATTTATTCTATTTAATGCTGTACAGAGCTCAGCTCCTATAACACTGAATACAAAAACCACTTCAGTTCCATTAAACTTTAATAACAAAATCAACTATCATGTTAAAGGTTATAGTCAAAGTTTTAAATAATAAACCCTCAACAATATTAAATGTTAGCAAAACAATACCCACTGTTTTGTTTTTTTTTTTTGTAGTACCCAGGATTGAACCCAGGGGCATTCTACCTCTAGGCTACGCCCCCAGCCCTATTTTTTATCCTTTATTTTGAAACAGGGTCTCACTAAGTTGCGGAGGGCCTCACTAAGTAGCTGAGGCTGGCCATGAACCCAGATCCTCCGGTCTCCGCCTCCCAAGTACTGGGATTAGAAGCGTGCGCCACCACGCCCGGCTTACCCACTGTTTTCTCTGACAATATTGGTACCCTCTTGGAGTATGTTCCTTGTCCATCCTAAATCATGTTCCAAAAAACTGCCATAGCAATCTTGGAAGACCAAAGGAGGATAAGTAGAGGAGTATGTATTTTTTTCACAAAAGGAGGAAAGAGAATTTTACCTTGTTTATTCATTTAAGAAATATTTACTGAGGAAGAACTATTCCCAGATGCCTCAACTTTGTTTTTGGATACAGTGATGAATAAAACAGAAAAGGTCCTTGAGCTTAAGAACCCACAGTATGTGCAAAAAATAGGCTGACTGAAAAAGAGCTTTCTCAATGTTGCCAACCAAGGCTACAAGAGATGGTTCTGCTGTTTCTTGGAGACACTGCCTACCAGGAGGGGCTCAGAGATCTGAACCAGCTGCTAAAGGATGGCTCTTGGCACTATCACCACGCTTTCCCTTTATGGTGATTTGCAACCATTCTTGGCTACAAGGGTTGCATGGATGTGTTTCCTCCGTAGCAGTGTCTGCCTGAGTATGCATGTGGCTTCTATTCTCTACATGAGGAGTCTTTTTTTTTTAATCAACAAAAAATTAGGTAAAATTTAAGAGAAATTATCCTCTCTCCTCTTCACCTCATCTCTCTAACCTGGGAATCTGGGTAATGTCCCAGAAAGTACTATGGTGTAATTATTTGAACATCTGTAAGTAAACAGATTACCTGCTAACTTAGAACCTCATTTTAAAACTTCAAAAACTCTTCTCATCTTCCCATATAATAAGGGCTCACAGCTGTCCTTGGGCCATCCACTCCCTGAGGGTATCCAACCTCAGGAGGTTGCCTGTTACATTAATATATTGTTATTTTCATTAACAATGGCATTTATTGAGCACTTCCTATTTACTAGAAATTATGTGAAATATTTCACATGCTTCAATCTTCATGAAAACTCTCTTAGTCATATATTATTACCTCTACATTCTGAGGAGAAAGTGAGTTACAGAGGGTTAAAGACAGCCCCTGAAGTTGCTTCCAACGTGAAACCACTGTGATTTGAATCCATTTAATCTTATTCTAGCACCTGTGATCTTAACTATTATGTCATATGCCTTATTAGAGGTAAAAATTCTTCTCTTTCCTTATACTGTATTATGCTACCACTTTTAAAATCACACGAGGGCTAAGAGCAAGTATAGAGGAGACATTCACTAAAATCCAGAAGTTCAACATTTAGATTTTGAGGGGGTGTACAGGGGACTGAACCCAGGGGCATTTTTGCCTCTTAGCTACACCCCCATCTGTTCTTTATTTTGAAACAGGATCTTGCTAAGTTACTGAGGGTCTCACTAAATTGCTGAGGCTGGCCTGGAACCTGCAATCCTCCTGGTCTCAGCCTCCCAGGCACTGGGTTTACAGGCATGCATCCCTGTGCCCAGCTTATCTTCTTTATTTATTTTGTACTGGGGATTGAACCCAGGGGCATTCTACCTCCAAGCTACACCCCCAACCCAATTTTATTTTTATTTTGAAACAGGGTCTCGCTGGGTTGATGAGAGTCTCACTACTTGCTGGGGCTGTCCTTAAACCTGTGATCCTCCAGACTCAGTCTCCCAAGTACTGGGATTACAGGCATGCACCACTATGCCCGGCTATCTTCTTTATTTTTGAAATAGAGTCTCAATAATTTTCTGAGGCTGGCCTTTTAAGCCTTTCACACAATTTGGTTGCTTTTCATAATTTACTATTCTTTGTCCAACCCACCATAAAAGCAGCTAACTCTGCTTTTCTGGGTCTTCACTGCTTTATGAGGGTCCTGTGCCACATAAAACTTACATCATGCTTTTATCTTGTTAATCTATCTTTTTAATTTTTTGTAGTACTGGGGATTGACCCAGGGGCAGTCTACCTCCGAGCTACACCCCCAGCCCTATTTTTTATTCTTTATTTTGAAACAGTGTCTCACTAAATTGCGGAGAGCCTCACTAAGTAGCTGAGGCTATCTGTGAACCTGCAATCCTCCTCTCTCAGCCTCCCAAGTACTGGGATTACAAGCCTGCGCCACCACACCCAGCTTGTTAATCTATTTTATACCAATTTAATTCTCAGGCCCAGATGGGACTCTAAGAGAAGGGAAGTGGAGTTTTCCCAATCCTTCAATATTCACATTAGAAATTACAACTGGGCTGGGCATGGTGGTGCATACCTTTAATCCCAGCACTTGGGAGGCCGAGACAGGAGGATCACAGGTTTGAGGTCGGCTTCAGCAACTTAGTAAGAGCCTATTTCAAAATAAAAAATAAAAAGGGCTGGGGGTGTGGCTCAAAGGTAGAATGCCCCTGGGTCCAATCCCCAGCACCAAGAAAAAAGAAAAAAAAAATTTAAACAAACAAAAAAAATCAAGACATGAGGTTATATAAATATACATTATACTAGCCAGGAGAGCAAAATTACTATAACATGTTATATAACCTCTTAGAAAAAGCCACTATACATTTGTTTTTTTGTGTGTGTGTGGTACTGGGGATTGAACCCAGGGGCGTTCTACCTCTGAGCTACACCCCCGGCCCTATTTTTTATCCTTTATTTTGAAACCGGGTCTCACGAAGTTGCAGAGGGCCTCACTAAGTAGCTGAGGCTGGCCGCGAACCCAGATCCTCCGGTTTCCGCCTCCCAAGTACTGGGATTACAAGCGTGCACCACCATGCCCGGCTGCCACTATACATTTGTAAGAGGGAAATAATACCTTAGTACTACTAGAAAAATAATTCTGACATCATGGTCTTAAGAGTCTCTCAGGGAACCTTGGACCCATTTTGAAAAGTGCTGGATGAAACTACTGCCTTTTTAATAATTATCTGCTCAAAACTGGGTGAGGTGGCACACATCTATAATCCCAGCTACTCAGGAGGCTGAGGCAGGATGGCAAGTTCTAGGCAATTTAGTGAGAGACTGTCTCAAAATAAAATTTTAAAAGGCTGGGGGTGTATTTTATTTTGCTTGTGGGGGAGGGTTGTACTTCATGGTACAGTGCTTGCCCAGCAAGTGCAAGGCTTTGTGTTTAATCCCTAGTACAAAGGAAAAAAAGGTATTTGCTCCTGAAAGTAACCTGAATGATACAGTGGTATTCTCTAAGTATCACTGAATAAAAGGTTGCTGCTGAGGGTGGTGGCATACACCTGTAATCCTAGTATTTGGAAGGCTGAGACAGGAGGATTGCAGATTTGAGGCCAGCCTCAGTAACTTGGTGAGACCCTGTCTCAAAATAAAAAATAAAAAGGGGTGGGGATATAGCTCAGAGGTAGAGTGCCCCTGGGTTCAATCCCTAGTACCAAAAAATAAAAAACAAAACAGGTTGCCATTATAATACATGTAATTTTATCAAAGTGATCAAAACTCCACCCTAAACTCCTAAGCAAATGCTACTCCCCAAACCCGCTCACAATTCTCAGAGAAAAGGGAAATAAAACATGATATAAACATGTAGACCTAAGCAGTTTACCAAGGGTTTACTAAGATGGAGCCAATAAGAACTTATCTCCATAATTTTACTGAATGTTTGTATGTTGTCTTTATCATTGTTCTAGATCACTAAAGACTAAAAATGTCCATACTTCCCCCAAAGTACAGATAAAATCAGGGTGAGAAGCTCAAAGACCTAATTAAAGGAGGGGGGACCCAAACAGCTCAGATGGCATGAGCTATTATGGCTATAGTCTGGGGTCAGGGGGAAAGAGACAAAAATTATTTCTGGACCAGATGACAGCTAGTTGATTTTGAATTTGGACACAGTGACCTCTGATGGTTCTTTTGAGTAAGTACAGGAAATTAACTAAAAATGTGTGTCTCACATTTGACCCTAAGTTTTCCTAAAATAAGTCTACTATTTAATAAGAGTCTAAAAACTTATAATCAAATATATTGTATTTATTAAGGTACAAAGTTTATAATGAACATCCACTCCTTATTTGCACTAGTTTAATTAGGGATAAATGGCTGAGGATCAGCTGTGGTATACCATGCTTTTTCTTTTTTTTTTAATACTTTTATTGGTGCATTGTAGTCTCGCATCATAATAGTTTACAGTGATAATGACATACATGCACACAGCACTTGGTGGGCTTTCCCCTGGCTCCTTTCCCACTCCCTTTCCCCATACGGAATATTGAGATTGACACTGGTATTCTCACCTATGTACATAATGTCAATGAAAGTGATACCTTCATTGACTCTCCCTCCCTACCACCTTCCCCTAGACCACCTCCCTGGCTACACTAGAGTTTCTTCTCTGTTATGTAGAGTCCCTCTTAGATCCCGATTACTCCCTAGCTTCTACATATGAGAGAAACCTTTAGACCTTTTACTTTCTGTGGCTGGTCAATATCACTTAACATAATGTTCTCTAGATCCATCCATTTTCCTGCAAATGACATGATTTTGTTCTTCTTTATTGCTGAGTAGAATTCCATTGTATGTATATCCCATTATTTTGCCATCCATTCATCTGTTGATGGACACCTAGGTTGGTTCCATACTTTGGCTATTGTGTATTGTGCCACTATAAACATGCTTTTTTAATTTACCACCCTTTACCATTCCTGTTTTTGTTTTTTTAGTGCTGGAGACTTGCACTAAATGCAAGGTGAATATATTACCGCTGAGCTACACTTCCAGCCTTACCAATCCTTTTTAAGCCTACAGAATATACCAAAAATAGATTACTTGATGGAAATCCAAACTATTCTAAAATGTCCAGTAACCTATGTCTAACATTAATTAAAACTTCTAAAAGGAGACACATATTTACCTTTAGTACCAGACAGTAGTCTGTAGGTGCTTTGTATTTGTTCCGATAGTCCTGACCGTAATAAACATTGACATGATCCAGCTGGAGAAAGCAGACCAGGTCCCGAGAGACCTAAGATAAAAACACACAAAAGAATGAATTCACAACAGTGTGCAAACATGCAAATATCATATCTGGTAATAGTTTTTAGTTGAAAATCAAAACATTACAAAGTAGAAATTACTGCTATTTTTCACAAATGTTTCTTCATTGATCCACAATGAAACCAAAAGGGCAATTTCATTTATTGTCTTGCCATTCACAATAACCACTGACTTGTTTAGAAATGTTGGCATTTTAAAGATAACTTTTGTGTGTGTGTGTGTGTGTGTGTGTGTGTGTGTGTGTGTGTGTAGTACTGGGGAATAAACCCAGAAGCATTCTATCCTCAAGCTACATCCCCAGTCCTTTTTAAATTTTTTGTTTTGAAACAGGGTCTCACTAGGTTGCTCAGAGTCTTGCCACTTGCTGAGGCTGGTCTCAAACCTGAGAGCCTCCTGTCTCAGCCTCTACAATACTGGTATTACAGGCCTGTAACACCACGCCCAGCTTAAAATACTTTAAATATAGTATGACATATTGCATTCAATATAGTGGAGCTCTCTGAAAAGAACAAGAAAATATCAAGTGGTTTAGAACGTGCCTATATGCATATCTCAAATACAATGATTCTCAACTGGGGTTTCCTCCTCAGTTAAACAGGGGTAACAATTTATGCTTATAAGATTATTGCTAAATTCGATGATACTATAAAGTGCTTAAAATAGTACTAGTCCTGAATAAGCCCAGAAATGATAGCTATACCAAGGGGACATCAGGAAAAGTTTACTACTCAAGACTGAAATGGTTGTAATCCCAGAAAACTATTCTCACCAAACAAAAACTATTCCAACATCAGTCCCCAAAACAGGACTTTAAATTTGGTAGAGAATTGAGATGGGCCCCCAAAATAATCAGAGAAGTGAAAATTCTCGGGTTTCTTTGTTTTTATAATGGAGTTATAAAGCAATCATCTGTGTCTTACATGAGCTGAAAACAGCAGCACACTCAATACAAACTAAAAGCAATTAGCAGCCGGGCATGGTGGTGCACACCTGTAATCCCAGTACTTGGAAGGCTGAGGCAGGAGGATCGCAGGTTCAAGGCCAGCCTCAGCAATTTAGCAAGACCCTGTTTCAAAATAAAAAATAAAATAGGGTTAGGGGTGTAGCTCAGAGGTAGAATGCTCCCGGGTTCAATCCCCAGTACCCTCGCCCCCCAAAACAATTAGCATAGTGAAGGGAGCGCAAAAGTTTACAGAAAGGACACACCTTTGCTTTTCCTTTAGGGACATAGTAGATACCAGATGCTCGTAAGAGAAAATAACGCTTTTTCCAGGACTTCTTGCCATCATCTTTCAACCAAAGGACTCCTTCAATTTCTGGTACAGTTACAGAACTTCCACAAAAGCATTCCTAAAATAACAAGATGATTTAGAAAGACTTATAATTCTTAGATTCTCAGAAAGTTGTGTCTACCCTTGTGAGATGCATTACACTGTAATGCAACTTAGTGAGAACCTGTTTCAAAATAAAAAAATAAAAAAGGGCAGGGGGTGTAGCTCAGAGGTAGAATGCCCCTGGGTGGGCACAATCCCCAGTACCACCACCAAGAAAAAAACGAAACAAAACCCTCACTAAGTAGGTAACACATTTAGAACCCAAATTAATTTCTTTCTCCTCAAAGTATAGAAAAATTAGGAACCATAACGATTTTTCTTAACTGAAGTTAGTATCACTATGAAAAGCTGAGTGGTGATTCATTCAGTTTATTCAGTTTTTCAACAAACTAATGTCTTTGACTTTAGTTCTTTAAAATCAGCAAAAGCCAAAAAGCTGAAAATTTAGTTATGCTTAAATCTATTACTCTGCAAAATAAGGAGATTTCCCAAAAATGATTATTATATGTTACAAGTTATTTGAGTTAATTATGGCTAAGGCTTGAAATGTTTTGTGAACAGCTAATAATATTCAAACTTCTTTCTGAAAAAGCAGATAAAAAGAGTACAACCTCATCTCTCACTGACCAGCCCTTCCACTTGGCAACCCTTAAAAAAACTTGTTACACCCCTTTAGTTCACTAGAATACTGCTTGGCAAAAAAGTTTTTAAAAGGTTCTACAGTGGCCTAACATGTTCACAAGTTGAATTCTCTCCTTCATGCTATCAAAGAGTACAGGCTTTTCTATTTACAACTGTAACAATAAATATGGAGCACTGACACACTAGACTTCAAAACGTAGTTAATATTTTAATTTTACAATGTGCAGAAAAAAAGGGGAGGGGAAATCATACCTCCAATAGCACTTCTTTGTTTCTATCTGCCATTTCAGCTGTCTCCTTTTTCCCTAGAAGATAATTCTGGAAAAACAATGACATGAAAGTTAAAGGACCAACCTAATCTATTAGTCCCTTGGCACGGGTACATATATGATTTCTTCCAGAGAAACGGCAACTCTAGGTCAACTTCTGCCAGTGCAGAGTTGGGGGACTACTCCTTTGAAAAGCTTCCTGTGTATACGCATCATCACTAACTCGCTGGACGTGTCTCCTGCTTGCCTAAACACTTGTCTTGAATTATTCTATAAACTGCCCTCCCCCAAATCCTGAGGTGACATTACATTACATGCAACAGACAAGTATGTTTTAGAATATCTACTGAAAGCTACATTTAAAGTACCTGCCGGGCGTGGTGGCGCACGCCTGTAATCCCAGTACTTGGGAGGCTAAAACAGGAGGATAGCAGGTTCAAGGACAGCCTCAGCAAGTAGTGAGACTCTCAACCTAGTGAGACCCTGTTTCCAAATAAGAAATAAAATCGGGCTGGGGGTGTAGCTTGAAGGTAGAATGCCTCTGGGTTCAATCCCCAATTCCAAAAAAAAAAAAAAAGTACCTGAAAGGTCTACAAATTATCAAGTACAAGTAAGGCAAATTTTCTTAAAATAGGCTGTGCTTAATGGATCCAGATACAGAAAATTTATTTATGCTTTGGCTTTTTAAGAAGAAATACCAAATTCTGTGAGACTATAATCATTTCATTGACTTGGTTCAACTAAAATCTCAACTGCAATCATTAGTATAGTATTTTTGACAGTTGCCTACAAGATCTATTGATACCCTTGAATATGTATTCTCACTATAATATCTAGAAAAGATATGTCATGGTTAAGTATGAAGGACAACTATTCAATACCTTTAACACTGCTGATATTTTTCTTTTTTTGTGTGTGCAACTGGGGATTGAACCCAGGGGCATTCTACCTCCGAACTACACCCCCAGCCCTAGTTTTTATTCTTTATTTTGAAACAAGGTCTAAGTTGCAGAGAGCCTCACTAAGTAGCCGAGGCTGGCCGCAAACCTGTGATCCTCCTGTCTCAGCCTCCCAAATACTGGGATTACAAGCATGCGCCACCATGCCCGGCTGGTATTTTTCTCATTACAACTTTTTATTGTCAAATATTGATTTTTACAAAATGACCAGATCCTGAGAACTATGAACTCAAACATTATTTTGGAATAAAGAACAATGCCAAATAAATCAAGATAACATATTAGAATGTGGGGCCATTTATTATCAAGGTTACTGGGATTTCTGGAAGAAATAATTCAAAAAAGTTAAAGTATCAGCAGAAAAATGACTGAAGATACATTTTTCTTTCTTTTAATGAGATGAGAAGCTCATCAAACAAATTATTGGGTTCAACACAGCTCTGGATTACAGAGCAGAGAAACCTGGTAACTCCCTGGAGCTATTTCTGTTCCCAGAAGAGTTTACCCCACTTGGCTCTGTGGGATTGGAAACCTTTGAGGCCTGACAACGAGGCTCGGCTGGCTTTCCACCTCTGTTGGTAGTAATGACTGCTCACATGGGTTTTTGCAGCTACAACTCTCTAATCAAGTGATTGACAGTTTAACTCTATTAACTTAGCAGTAATAAAATAAGATACATATTTTAAAACCCTGAGTAACTTATATAAGTTACTCAGTCTTACCTGTGGGTTTTTGAAAAGTGCATATTTTTCTATACGCTCCATAAATATAAGCTTATTTTGGCTATCTCTTGTCCAATTAAGAAGATTTTCAACCAAGTTTTCATGGTCTTCAAAGATTCTCTCTGTTCCAAAATAAAATATCAATACTTTGTTATTCTATTCATCAGAACTGCAAAGACGACATGAAACTTTGTGAAGTAATTCACATCACAACCTTAGAATTTCTGAGCGTGGTGGCGCACACTTGTAGTCCAGTACTTGGGAGGCTGAGACCAAACGATCCGGGTTTGCGGCCAGCCTCAGCTACTTAGTGAGGCCCTCCGCAACTTAGAACCATAGAATCTTTTCTTTTTTTTTTGTACTAGAGATTGAACCCAGGGACATTCTACCTCTGAACTACACCCCTGCCCCTTTATTTCTTATTTTGCAATAGGGTCTCAGTAAGTTGCTGAGGATATGAGTAAGTTGCTGAAGATGGCCTTGAACCTGAGATCTTCCTGTCTCAGCCTCCCAAAAACTGGGATTACAGGTGTGCATCATCGTGCCTGGTCTTTTTCTTTTCCAGTACTGAGGACTGAACCCAGGGGTGTTCTACCACTGAACTACATCCATATCCTCTTTTTTTTGTACTGGGGATTGAACTCAGGGGCATTCTACCTCTGAGCTACACCCCAGGCCCTTTTTATTTTTATTTAGTGAAACAGGGTCTCACTAAATCGCCAAGGGCCTTGCTAAGTTGTTGAGGCCATCCTCAAACCTGCAATCCTTCTGTTTCAGCCTCCCAAGTATTAGCATTACATGTGTGCACCACTACGGCCAGATCCTTTTTTAAATTTTGAGACAGGGTCTCACTAACTTGCTGAGGTTGCCCTCAAACCTGAAATCCTCCTGTCTTACCTTCCCAAATTACTGGGATTATAGGCATGCACTAACAGTAATCTTAACAGTTCTTGGCCCTTCTCATTCTTCAAACAAGGAAACGTGCCCTGGTGATGTGAAGTGACTTAAGTCACACAGCTGGTACATGGAAACTTAGAACTAGAATCTAGGTCTCCTAACTTGCAGTACACCAATCTTGAGCCTTTGGCTTTTTTTTTTCCATCACATCCTTAAAAATAAAAGAGATCAGTTATATTTTATAAATTCTGATATCAAGTATTTCCAATAGTACTTAGTTCTTAGCATTCAAAAAATTTCCAAGCTGATTTCTCTGATCCATGAATATTTCTTACTTTTTTTTTCTTTGTGGAACTGGGGATTGAACCCAGGGGCATTCTACCTCCGAACTACATCCCCAGCCCTATTTTTTAGTCTTTATTTTGAAACAGAGTCTCACTATGTTGTGGAGGGCCTCACTAAGTAGCTGAGGCTAGCTATGAACCTGCGATCCTTCTGCCTCAGCCTCCCAAGTACTGGGATTACAAGCATGTGCCACCATGCCTGGCTAAAGAACATGCTCTAGATACTGATTCAAATCTGTTGATGTTTTGTTTTTCCAAAAAGTTAAAGGGTGGTATAAAGACTTCAGTACAAATGCTAATAAATATAAAAACAGTCTTTAGTAAAAAGCATCAAGCTATGCAGTTTTTATTTGAAGGAAAAAGTATTTTGTTACCTTTTACAAAAATTTTCTTAACCATTTTAAAGTCTGAAGTGAATTGGAAATGGTCTTTTATTCAAAGTACTCTCAAAATAGTTGGGGAAAAAAGGTAAAAATCCAAATTATAAAATTTAAACTGCCTGGCAATTTTATAGAAAAAACAAAACAACATGAAAACTGTTGGGATTACACAGAAGTTAGAAAGCAATTAAAGCAATGACATTACTAACCCATTTGTAACTCAGAAATGGTTTCCACCAGCGACCAGTCTAAACTAAAACCACAGTGGGATTTGTCCATCAGGTTATCGAGCACTTGTCTCACTGTCTGCCTCTCATCCACCATCATTGTTTTAGAACTGTCGTCAGACATGTGGACTCTGATCACCAGCTACAACAGGTAAAAATAAAATGAAAACCAAAAGTTGGTATTCTGGAAAAGAATTTCTTTCAATATTAAATAATATTCTGATTGATGTCTTTAAATATAAAACACAAATAATGAATTTATATGAGAAAGATAAGCTAAAAACTGGATATCAAGTAACCTACCTAAATAAACTTAAAACCTTTTAAAAGAGATATTAGCTAAAATTATTATGTTAAGACTATTCTGTTTCACTCTTTTAAGAGAATTTAGAATCAAATTTTTTCTTATATAATGCATCTGACCCACAAAAATTATTACACGTGAAAAAATATATTATTAGGAAGAAATACCCACCACCCCACAAACTAGAGAAATATATAAACAAGGCAATTCTTCATAAATCCATAAAATTGATAAAAATCCCAACCAGGCAAAGCCCACATATCACCTTTTTTACTTGTGCCTCTTTAATTTTCTCCAGGGCGACTCTGATCTTCTCAGCTTTCAATTTTGCTGCCTGTTCTTCCTGTGAACACAAATTGTTTCAGATAAACTAATTCTATGATGATGAGAATATTTGAGAAGTTCTTTTTATCCTTAAAGATGTCCTTAGCATTGAATTTTATTAAAAATTTAACATCATACACTTATACAGAACACATTTTAAAAATGGTCCTGTTCACAAAATGAAAGCAGACATGTTGTAAGGAAAGGAGCATTTTTACAGATGCAGCCTGGAAAATGTCTGACAATATAATTAGATTCCATATTCCACATGGGGAAAAAAGGAAATCTGTGATGTAGTAAATTAGTAAGTTTGATTCTATCAATATAAAAGCAGATGAATTTCAAGTTCTCAGTTTGGGGAAACATGACTGTATAATATCCATCTGTGGGCCTGCCAATTAATTGGTTATACTTACACAATCCTTCAACTCTGAATCTATACTCTTTCCAAAGTATGGGCAAGCTTTTGCATATTAACATTTCGTTCTGTTACAATGAAAATAATATCTTAAAAATATCTACAGCAAAATAAAGTATCTAGTTATTTACAATGACATAAAAACCCTTAATAAATTAAAAATGTAGGTACATTCTCTTTAATATACTAATACATAGGAGTCTGCCTTATATCCTAAGTTTTACTCTGCTTCAGAAAAATCATACAATATAATCATGTCAGTAAATTCTAAATTTATTTCTATTCATTCACTGATAAGATTTTTTAAATGTAAAATGCTACTTTCCAAACAGTATAATTTCTAGTAACCTCTACTTCAGAAAACTTATAAACAGTAATAAAAACTATAAAGAGCTATAAAAATAAACTATTATTTTTCTAAAATAGCATATAGTACTTTAATACCAGTACTTACTTGTAATTTCCAGTAATAAGCCATAATACACTGTAGCATTAATCTCCAATTGAAAAAAAAACTCATGTAAGTAAACCTTTGTTTTTAGAGGCTTATTTTCTATTTCTAAGCTTTTGATTACTCTGGAAAATTTCTAAGAAAAATATGAATTACCATCTTATATATTCTTTCATTTAATGTCCTTAAAAATATTTAATTATATAAGCCAAACTTTATCCTCTCTGGATTGTGATTAAAAACCAGAATCCAAAGTGCGCTTTTAATCCCAGTAATTGGGAGGCTGACACAGGAGGATCACAGGTTCGCAGCCAGCCTCAGCTACTTAGTGAGGCCCTCTGTAACTTAGTGAGACCCTGTTTCAAAATAAAGAATAAAAAATAGGACTGGGGGTGTAGCTTG